>CAJVPN010001762.1:0-12087 GCA_910592215.1 Entrophospora candida
CTTATTAAACTTGAACAAATTAAACATAATAACAATTAATACTACTCTGCTAGTTTATTATAAATCAAATAATAAATTTCCAAGAATTTGTACTAATTAAAGATTTTGTTTTATTAAAAAAATTTTTTAAATATTTCTAATATCATTCACCTGATTTAGGTTTGTAAAAATATACTATGAGTAGCAAATAGTGGGTGCAATGATATATTAAAATATTTGCTTATCTCAATGGCAATATTCATCATCTATATATTTGTAATTATAATTCATTATAATTCATGGTTATTATTCTTTTAATATATTTAAAATGGACAATTAATCAAGAAACTGACTTTGATAAAATTATAGTTTATATGTGACAATGTGCATATATGTTATTAAATCACAAGCTAGACAATTATTCTCATTTTCTAATGAGAAGTAAAGTACATTTGAATCAGGTGATTTATTTTTCAGCTGCTTTTGATACTTCTAATGATATGTGATCAACAGTAAACTATAATATTTATGCTTTGATAATCATGCGTGTAACTAATAGTAAATCCCATTTGGAAGAAAGGAAATATTAGTACAATGTTATATATTTAATAAGAATTATTATTAATATATTATTAAAAAATTTTTTTGTTTAATCAAGTTCAACAGTAGTGACACCTTTATATACACCAGAAATTACCTACATTATATAATCAATATATTTAAACCTTTCGAGTAACTGATGAAGATCATAAGACAAATGCGAAATAATCTATATTGTAAATAAAAGTTTTTTGGCTGAGAATTATCAAATATGTAGCTATAGCAATCAAAAGCAACACGTTCTTTTCAACCATCTTAGTAAAGAATGCGCGAAAAAATAATACGTGTTAGTTCGTTCATCATTTCATGTCATTTTTCTCGATGGTGCATGTCATGTATTTATTTACATACCTCTATTGAATACATGATTTGAAATTATTTATTTAAAAGTAGATTTATTTAGTTTGAATTTAATAATTTTTTGTAAAAGGATAAATTTTAGTTATACGCGTAAAAATTTTATACCTTCCCGTAAAAAACAGAAAAAATTACATGAAGATCGTAAAAAAAAATATGTAAAATTCAAATTAGCCAACCAGAATTTTATATCCAAACGCCCACCCCAAAATTTTAATTTTTTTTAGCCAATACAGCGATACTAATACTAAATCTTGAAAAAAAAATTTTTAAACCATTTTAGAAAACCCCAAAACCCAACCCGCTTAACAAATATATATAAAAAGAATATCCCCTTTTGAGGATTATCCTAAAAATTTCTTTACCCCACTTTAATGAGGCACCCACACGGAAACCTTTAGTAAAAGGCGAAAGGTTTATACGATCTGCGAGTGCCTCGTGGGAATGATGAAAATTCTTTACGGAAAGTAATGTCATTTTTATTTTAATTGCTGATATTTTGATAATTATGGGATTTAACTCAAAAATTTTATTGGATAAAAATAAAAGTTATTATTATAGATTCTTTTATCCCAAGTGTGTACCACATTATATTTATGTCGTGTAAATAATAACGGTTGACCCAAACATCCATTAAATTTTTTTGCTTCAATAAATATGAATGTACAGTCGGAACTCGATAAAATGGAACTCGATAAAACGAATTCTTGTTATAATGAAGTTTTTCAATTCATTTATAATAAAATCAACTCGATAAGACGAAGATTCCTATTGTTTCATTTTTAATGTTTAAGACGATGTTTTCATATAGTTCCATATATAGTAAACTGTCGAAGGAAACTTCGCTTTATTTTGTACAATTTTATAAATGATTTACAGTAGTGGTAGTACGTATTGTTGCCTAAAATTAAAATTAAAAATACACTAAAGTTGAAAGATAAAAAAGAAAAATGTGTTCTAAACAATCAAAACCTACTCCAACGAATAGAGACCTTTCTATTTGTTTTTAAAGTGCGTGAAAATACTATTTGTGACATATTGAAACGAAAATCAGAATATCTTGCTATTAATCCAGAAGATCCCGATTCACATAATAAACATTTATGCAAAGGAAGTCTAGAAGATAGTATTCGTTCTGTTAGAAGTAGCATTTTATTATATAAAAGTTCACTAGCGCATCAATGTAGTATAGATGAATATGTAAACTTTGATGTATAACTTTTTTAACCCGAATTTTTTTTTTTTAAATATATTAACTTCGTTTTATCAAAGATTACTTGATAAAACGAATATTTGATAAAACGATGTTTTGAGATCGGTTTAACGAGGGATAGAAAAATATCAAATCAACAAGTAGATCAATTTTATTAGAAATTTGATTGTTTATCTTCACTGTTTCTTGTTTAGTAGCCTTTTAATTATCCCGTATTCTTCGCATAAAATAATTGGAGTAATTGATCCAAAAGCATAAATCAAGTAGGCGGTGGACCGTTTTCAAAAGTATTTCACTTTTTTTTTGTTTTTTTAATTAGATTCGTTAGGTTTGCAACTATATTCAGGGATTATCCAGATCTAACCTTTGTTGCCTTATCAACGAATAGCTTTTTTCCAACCTAAGCCTATTTATTATCAAGAATTAAAAAAGATTCAACATTGGCCAATTTGCATTACATCGGGTATGTCTACATGCATGTCCCTCATTATCATCTTTCAGGAAATTAAAATTAAGTTCATTTTGATAAAGAATGCGTGGACACAAGCCGAAAACGCAAATACATCAACACTGAAGAAAACAATTATTGAAGTTATTGTTGCTGAAATAAGAAATTTAGGAACTGGACTTGAAATTAAAATTCTCATTAAATAATTGTTTAAATGAATTCATGGAACAGCTTCACACACATACTACGGAATTATTTTATGTCTGCTTCAAGTTATTGGTAAGATACTGAATTTCTTTTCCAAAACATTAAAGACAAAATTCACATTTCAAATTTTAATATTTTAATACATCGTTTTCTGATTTGGATGATTGCTTATCACTCTGATAGAGAACATCTTGTCACTTCGGATATGCGTACTCCTAGTTAGTAAAAAAAATGTAGGGTATGGTATTAGTGATAGTTTTCTGCTGCTTAACTTAATTGATTGTACATTAGCACACCATATTGAGTATGGTAAAAAGTCATGAATGAAAAAGCAGCAACACCGTCGTCTCCCTCATCACCACTGCTCGACATACCAGAAATTCTAATATAAATCAGGTTAAGGAGAATCCTTTCAAGGAAATTTTCAATGTCAAATTTTATATAATAAAGATCATCATTAGAATTATTCACAAAGCATATATATTTTATACATTAATAATTGAAATAATATACATTGGCAAATATTATTGAATGAATGAATTCTTACCTGTAGAAAGCGCATGGAGATTTTCCACAATCTATGATATATGTAAAAAATAAATTAACATGGTATGGTGGCACGTATTCACTACCTATCAATCATAACGGAGTCAAAAGTTTCACATTTGTATCTTCTGTTGATGGTGTTACTACTAGCTTAAGATTAATGACAGAGTACTTGTAATATTATATTAGCATTTCTCCATTTTTATGCCATCTTGAGTTTTATTACGAAAAGGCCAAAGGCATTTCATGATTCCAGTAATGAAATTGCACCCATGTTTTTCGAGCATCAATATGATTGCTGTTTAGCATTAAAACTACAATTTTTGATTTTTCTATATGTTTTCTAAGATGTTTCAGAAGTCCTCTTCAAAATCAAAAAAAAGAGAACATCATTGAGGCAGATCTTTCAAGCTTCAAAGTCAAATGTTCCTTCAAAATATGGATCTATTCACTATCAAATAGCCAATTAAATTCTTTGATTATTACACATATCGTTATCTATGCTAGAGTTTAATAATAATATAATTTTGAAAATTTTTCTTCTGTCAATTCAAGTACATAATTGTCACCATCACCACCACCACCATTATCACTATCATTACATTAACTTCTTCATTATCATTAATTTTCAAAATAAATACTGACAATAATTATTTAAAGATCTTTTATTTAAATAAAGTATTCTTTTCTTTTTTTATTTTTAAAATTATTAGATTAAAATAACAATTATATATTTATATATATATAAAAGGTTTCTAATTCAAATTTGTATAAATATAGAAAATTAAACTCCTAAAAAAAAAAATAAAAAATGCAAACAAACGTTAGAGATTATTTCTCTTCTGTACACTTTCTCCTTTAAATCATTTTTTTACCTTCACGAAAACCGTTCTTAAAACGTCGATTCACAAGTTTTAAGTATCGCATACGACCAGTACCCGTGGTTTTTCTACGCTTAGCTTTTTCACTCCAATTATCTAAATTATACATTACACATTGATTTAAGAATAATTTTAGCATTTTAACATAAATCATATTTAATTACAAAACCTACAATTTCTGGTCTTTGCAGCTGGATATCCACATTGAGCACATGTTTTCTTTTGATTATGAAAGGCCCTTCTACCACAACGACGACATAATGTATGAGTCTTTGTATGACGCTTACCAAAACTAGATGTACCTTTAGTCTATATTATTATAATTGATTATAATTGATCATTATTGTTTTTCGGAATTTCATATTATTATTGTTTCTTTAGATTAGTTAACTCTTGAATTTAATGATAAATGTATAAAAATAAAAATAATAATTTGTCTACCATGATTTATTTGTTTTGCTATTTTTCAAATTTTTTTAGATGAAAATTTAAAAAAAAAATTTTTTTTTTCAATTGATTAATTAAACTCGTGACTTTGACGATCATAAAAGAAAAAATTCCGGACTTGAATTACAAAATTTTCTTGTTGAACACCATAAAAAATTTAATGAGCCTTTACCTGATATATTAGTATTACTCCACCATCCTCCAACATATACACCAGGGAGAAGAAGACTAGTGAAAGATGACGCTGAAGTAAGGAATTAGGAGCAAGAGAATTTTGGAGTTAATAAATAAATATTTAATATATAGTTAATGGGTTGATTGATTTTTTTATTGGTGATTAAAATAGACATTGAGATTACTTTACATGGCTTGACCAATTAGTTTGTTATTAAATGTTATTCATTATACAAAAATCTTATTAGTCGTCAGTAAGATCTTATGTTACGTCAATTGAAAAATTGGCTATTGATACATGGAATTAAAGCCAAAATACTAAAAATACCGACTGATGTTTGGGTTGAAAATGAGAAAGTATGTGCAATTGGCAATTAAAGTTATTATAATTGGCAATCATAATAAATATTAATCATCATAACTAACTTGACATAATGGTTTAGGTAACCAAGTTCAAAGATATATAACATCATACGGATTTGAGCTTAATTGTTAATACAGGGTTTAAGATGGTAATTCCTTGTGAGAATGAAAGTAAAAATGTAACTTCACAAAGAACCTATCAAACAAGGAAAATAAATCATGAAACAAATTTATTTTACCAATTTTATTGTTGCTATTAGGCTATTAAACGAATCATATTGACAAATTATCACCATTGAACAATAAAAATAAAATAAAATTTAATAATTGACAAGATAATTGGGCATGATATTGCTTCCCCAATTATGTAATAACAAGATTTTACCTGCATTATTTTTCACTTTTTATTAGTATTAGATAATTCATTTCTCGGAATGTTGATAATTGCTGAATATATAAAAAAAGGATTTTTGTATCACACGTTTTATTAATTCGTGAACATATATATACTAAGTACAAGTCCTACGTAAACAACTTACAATAAGGTGCCTCGGGTATAAACCTCAACATCGCGAACGACTCTTGTTGCTTTTCTGTAAAATACTTCAAAAGTACACTACGAGCTCCGTTTACATTTCTATGATGGATTTGCAAGATGTACAATTAAAGATCTTTGAACCGCCCAGATTTGACTTGATGACTCTGCAAAATCCGCATGTTTTGCTAGTGTATTTCGTGCAGATGATGACCTTAAACCAATGATGCTCGCAGTATTTGTGGAGCAAACACAATCAACATTTGTCTTTGCAGTTTTAGAGTAGATTTTTCTAGAACCGCATTCTTTAACCATGTCTTGTGTTTTAAACTCGGGGAACAAAATCATATGGTGGTTTTCGCACAACCATATTGCAAATCTTCGATAACATTCATCGGTAAGATTACAAATTTTCTTGTGGATTCGGAGCATGCACCGACGTATGCCTCCTACATTTTATTTCCATGAATAGAATTCCTTTCGCCTTGAATTCTGTCATAATACAAGCACAAGCGATGTGTTCTACTAATATCCCCTTTTCCCCATTCTATAACCTCACCGCTTGGGTTATGAAGGTTCTCACTCCTAGGTCAAGAGAAATGATGCCAGCGCCTCTATTCTCTTCGACCACCGAAAATTTAGGACCTTGGTTATCAGCTTTAATTTCGAGTGGTTTGGGGACACACAAGTAGAATTCACCAAGACAATTCATGGTGAGACGAAGCTCATAATTTATTCCAGGTATTTTTTCATTTGTTTCAATATCTTTTAGAAATAAATAATGATACAATTTCTTCTCCGTTTTTTCATGTGTTTCATCAGCTTCTTCGATGGCATTTTCATCAATTCCTCAATTACGTTATAATTTATCTGTATACTAGTATTTGAAGTATCAAAATGTTCTCCAAAATAATTTCTTTTAGTTTGAATTGTGGCATTTGGACAAAGGCGTAAATAGTTTTCACATCTAGATACTGGACTAGTACATTGATATTCAAAACGTAATTGCTTATAACATTAACATTATCAATATGTTTAAAATGTTGCCAAACTGCATTTTGGCAATGGTGAACTTGATAATAAGATTTGCACCAATATGGTCAGCTGGCTTTCTGGATATTTGTTTGCAATATCTTCATACAAACAATACAAACATAATGGTCTAAAAATTAAATTTCTAGTCATAAATTTTTTATTTTAGTAAAAATGTACTTTGAACAAATCAACAAATTATTAACAGATTATGAAAGAGCAAGTTAATAGTATTTCTTAGCATAGTGGAAATTTGAAATGTTACACTAATTTTTTATATTGTGCAACGTAGCTTTACAATACATGGCAATAAAAAGTAAGTGATAAACTGGATTTGAATTGGATCTGAACTTGATCACCAATTTAGAGAGGTAATAACTATATACTGGAGAAGTTTCAGAAGCAATGAGTTCTGTATAACGTTTCGTGTAACAACAAACCTCCACTATGCTGTATTTCTTTCAATTATTATTATAACTGATTTATTTTTAGAAAATGTAACATAGATATATATAATGAATTGATCACTATTCTGGAATCGAATCCCGATATGGTAATATCCCTGACTGAATTATATTTGAGTTGAAATATTAATTTCTTTAATTGATGAATTCTGGTGATCACTATCCAAAAGAGAATTATACAGAAAAAACTTCTCTCTATATTACAACTTGGTATAGGAGGCCAAAATGTAATCCAATGCAGTATTTGAAAATATTAGTAATTGTTGTGATATACTTGACCAATATTGATTTAAAGATGGATTGTATCAATTCATTGCTTGGATTTTGTAATTCCGTTATTACACTACAATGTTGAATATATTTTCTTTAATATATTTGTTATAATAATTACTATTGTTGTATCATTAATTATTTTAATTGTTATCAATTAAAAGGTTATAAAGTTTTTATATTATTTTTTGGTCTAGAACTTTTTTTTTACCCTTTCTATTTCTTTTATAAATATTTAATGTCGATCACGCGATAATCATCATATCTATTATATTACAATGCAACCATTATGCGATGATTTTCATTATTTATTATTATTCAACAATTTTTATTTGGTCATGCAAATATTATTATGCAGAATGCATAAAATCATCATCCCTGGTATAGATATAATATGGGGCATGCTGCAACAAAACCAGACAAAGTGAACATTGGTATTACTGAAGATTTCAGGTAGAATATTAGTGACGATTATAATAAATTTTTATTTAATAATAATTATTAAAATGAAATTACAATGATTTAATAACAGAAGACAAATTTTATTTTGTAGGAATAATATCTATCTATTTATATTAATTCTAAAATACTTTTTCTTTATATCTATTAAAGAAAGAACTTGTTGGCAATCCAATCGTTATTAAAAAAGAAACTAATATCCTTTTATTACAATGAAAATAATACGTGATGATATATTATTACCTACTAATTACTATTACTTCAACTAACATTTTCTTTCTTCAAAAAACAAAGAAAATGTTAGAAGTTAATTAAAAAAAATAAACACATGTATGTACCTTTATGAATCCTGTTGTTGGTCAACCATTTATTATCTTATAAACGAAGTTTTTTGCTAAATTTATTAGTAAAGAATAATTTAATAAATAATAATAATATTGGTAGTTGACTACTCAACCCAAATTCAAAAAAGCAATGTTATTTCTAAATTGTAGTTCCTCGCCTCCATTGAAATTACTAAAAGTTTTGCTAAAAATAGTAATGTCGTTAAAAACTGAATGAATAATTTTCAACTGGTAATTCTTTTTCGTTTCTTTATGAAATCATATCTAAAATTTTACAAGGAAATAAAATAAGTCTCAAAGAATGTGTGTACAAAATATCACGCTCCTTGTTTGAAAAAATCATGTGGTCTTACTAGTAGCGAATAAAAATTTCTTTTGATTTTAATAGTAATAGTAAAACCTTGACTCATTTCTTTAATTTTATAAAGATCTTCCATTAAAATGCAGAGAAATTTTACCTGTAACACATAGTAAATGACACAAAAATATAGTATATAGTAATGAATTCTATGTGACATCACGACGATCTCAAAACACGTCTCGAAGCAATAAAAAATTTGTTTTGTGAATCTTGATAGAATCTTCGCAGAGTATTTATTGTTAATAAGGGAAGTAAGTTAAAAATCAAACATTTTTGGCGGCCAACAATATCCGACATACTATATGGCCGAGCTAGACATTCATGTTTAGTGATGACTCCTGTGGCTTGCCGTTTAGGGACAAGATTGTAAGGATACTCTCTTTGACGTGTTGTTTATCCCTTTTGGGTTACTTCCTCATTGCAGCCTACTCCTTCGTCTTGTTTCTAGTATATTGGACATAGTGCTTCCTACACCCATATTGGCCGAGCTAAATGATTGGTATTTTGTGATGACTCCGTATGGCGGATGCTTGGTAGAAATTTTAGGTGGATACCCTCTTTGACGTGTTGATTGTCTCAGAGATAATTTTCCTCATTGCAGTTTACTCCTCCTGGTTTTTACCAGAAAGCACTATGTCAAGTCAATTTATTCATATTAATATCTTGTATTTTCTGCGCATCTTGCTTTTAAATGTACCTTCTAACCAAGTTTTATTGTCAATATTTGAATTATAGATGGAAATTGAGTTTTATATCGCGAAATACCTAAAATTATTTAATTATAACAAATGGAATCTTGTGAATCTTCTTGAATATTTATCAAACAATGTTTTATTTACAAGTGAAAGTTCAGATCACATCGAAAATCTCATTAGGGAACAGCTGGATCTTTTGATTAATGACACTAGTATTCTTCAAGCAGCACGAAATAAGGCATCAAAAATCCAAAGTAGTTTGCAAGATTCATTCAAACATAGAATAGAAATAAAAAAAATTTTTGAATCTCAAGATCTTAGATTTTCTGAAGTTTGTATAAAATTTTCATTTTCTATATGTTTCAATTGTTTTGGATGAATTCTTTTATGATGAACAAAAATTTACTGATAAACACATTATAGAGACGTTATCAAATAAATGCGCAGCTTAGTGTCATGTCAGACAAGATATTGATAGCTAAAAATTCCAATGAGAACCTTTCTGTAGTAAGTGTTTGATTTTGTCAATGAATTTTCATTTGATATTTTACTGCATTTATTCTTCTGATCCATAAACATTATAGAACAAAGAGATTACGAAGAAAGCATGCAGCTCAAATAAAGAACACAATTTGTTAAAAGAAAGTCATGATAGTTTACACGAAAGTCCCAAAAAACTAGAAAACTATGGCAACATGCAAAGAACAGAAGATGGTAAAGAGAATGTTGAACAAAAAGAATATGAAGATTTTGAAACTGAAAAGGTCTGTTCTGGTTATATTACTGTCATTGTTTTACAAAAAAATAACAGTTTATTTTTTTTATTCATTCCTTACACAAAGACGATATGTGTTAAGAACATTTTTGAAGAAACAATGTTATCATCTGATGCTGAAAAGGCCCTTACAGAATTTTTTTTCAACCATTTTCCTGGAACAAAGATCATGAACTTACGTCCAAAATCCAACTTTTCACTTCTTCTTGATTTATCTTTGCTGCAAGATGTTCTTCATGAAGTGTTTGATAAAATTGATGGTTATATTACCACTGAAATTCATGGTTACCTTGTCAAACTCTTCAACAATGATCTCACTCCCCAAGGATGGGACAACACTATTAGTAACATTACCTCAAATATCAATGATTCAGATTTACTTTCAAAAACGAAAAGGCTAATCAAAGATACTTTCCCTCGATTGTAAGTAAAGGTTACATAAATATAATCTAAACAGTTCCAACATCCTTTTTACCAAATCACCTTCATTCATTTCTAGTTTCAAGGCCTTTTCTTTGGATGTTCTTAATCCCTTAAGGGATTTAGAGACCCTTGAAAAACCACACATAAACCAATTTGTGCACCCACTCATTGATTCAGCCCTTTGGATTTTTGCGAAAGTGAATTACATCTTGTAAGCAGATTTAAGCTTTAAACTTACAATTAATTAATCATAAAATTATAATAATGATGAACTAATTATTTAGTGGAGAGATACCATTCAAAAATATGCCAACAAAAGTACGAGCTGATGGCATTGGATTTTTGAATGATGTTGATAATTATCCAATAGTTAGTGTGGAGGGAGCACGACCTGGGGCATCAGAGCGTAAAAGCTTTGATGATAATGCAAAAAATGATATAACAATGTCAATACTTTATAATAATATAGTAATCTTGGAAGCTGAAGCACGTCGGTATTTATTTTCAGATCTTAGGGTATATGGGTTGACATCATTCAAGACTGAAGTCTCACTAACTATGATGGATTTTTCTGAAATTTACACAAAATATTCATGTGATTTTAATAATTAATTAGCAATTTCAATTTTCAGATACACACCGGCTTTTTGAAGTAGATCGCTTCAGTTTGCCAAGAGACTGGGTTGAAATGCCAAATTTTGTTTTCTTGTATGAATCATTAATCAAGTGGGCTGTAAGCATATTTACTCATTTGTTCTCTTCATCTGTCATGTATCCATTGAGGTAATCATGAAATTTTTTTTTTTTTTGTAAATGTAGTTATGTGTCAATGAAACCAAAAATGGTTTGATTGAACAAAGAAAAAAAAGACGGATTAGTCGGTACTCAGAAGCACGTGTTGTAAAAAAATTGGTACAGATGAAATGAGGAGGGTACCAGTAACAAAACGTTGTTATTATTATGAAAATTCAATGGCTCTCTTTCTCTTCTTAGATCGCCTTCATGAAAAGTAGAGTTTAAATTAATAATATAAATAATAGATTACCTATGAGTATTGATTGTATGGTAGTAATAACAAAAAAAAACATAAATTGTAACTTACTTGCAGGAAAAAAAGATTATATATAAAAGAGAATATGCAAATTTTCTTTAAATATCAACTTCCAATAAATGAATTCCTTTATTTTTAACCTTTTTTAAAGTTTCTCTAAAGATTTTCTTTTTATTGTTATCTAATTCTTTTTGAATTATATTTTCAGAGCATTCTCAACAACAAAATTCAATATTTTCTCTATTTTCTTTATTTCATCAATTAATTTCTAAACCTTCTTTTATATTGTGGCAATTAAAACGTTCTTTTTTGGTCATGATTACTTATCAATATAGTAAGTTTTAAGCAAAAAAAAAAAAAAAAAAATCAGTGTTCAATCATGGTAGATCGGATGTAAATGAGTTTCATATTAACTATTTTTATATAGGAGTATTTCTATATATCACTTAAGAAACTGATAATT
>CAJVPN010001763.1:0-12082 GCA_910592215.1 Entrophospora candida
CATTCAGTGTAAATATTACATCCTTTTTATGTGAAATATTATGTCATTTCATATTAAAACTTACGGATGTAAACTTGCGTCAGAAAAAATTTCCTGATGCAGGACCAGACCTGGACCAACTTTTCCATCCCTATTCAAAATCTACCATGCCTCTAAAGTTGGTGATTTGAAATTCTGAAACCAGTGTTCGAAATTCAATTAGTGGAATCAATGTGTGCCAACCAAATCTGGAAATTAACTGGGGGATAATTTCTAAATTTAGATTAAGGCGCAGTTAAATTTCGAACACTCATTGAAACCAGTGTTGAAAATTCAATGCCCACATGTAACATTATACACCAATCAATTTTTTAATTTTTGGAGATAGTTTCTAAATTTGTACTAGTTATACAACATCACAAATTGTTGCAGGCACCAACTTTACATGCCTCAATAATTCTTGGTTTAAATGTAGCTGTTTTGCCACTTTTTGACCTGTGATAGTTTAATA
Organism: Entrophospora candida; assembly: GCA_910592215.1. NCBI lineage: Eukaryota > Fungi > Glomeromycota > Glomeromycetes > Entrophosporales > Entrophosporaceae > Entrophospora > Entrophospora candida. The sequence goes on from CAJVPN010001763.1 coordinate 491, forward strand.
ACCCATTAAAATTAATATCATAAATTTCCCTATTATTATTATATGTAATGATTACTGTTAGTTTTTTCTGGATATAATTAACACAGTAGAAATTAGTGTTCCATGTTGCAATCCAAAAAAGGAAACCAAAGTGGTTGCAAAGTGGTTGCAACCAGGTGTCGCAAACCATTTTTATATGTCACAAATATGGTTGCAACCATCACCAAGAATTGCGACCAGCATCTATAGTAGAAATAAATAAAGTCAATAGCCACCATTATAGTTATTAAAGAAATATTCAATAATATTCTAATTATATTTAAATGTATGAATTTTATACCCACAATCCAGGATCACTCATTAAATAACATAAAACTGAAACTAAGTAAAAAACTATATTCATTTACAAAGATATGGGCTGTTAGAATTTTTTTTATGTAACATAATAAATGCATGACTTTCTAAATTTTATATTTATTATATTTAAAATTTTTCTATAATCTTAATAAGAATTTGTAGAATTAAAAAAGGGATGGACATTGGAAAGCACAAAGATCTTACATTAAGAGGTACTTTTTAACAGGTAATGTAAACAAAACTGATTAAATAACCACTAATGGCAAAATCCAAATTTGTGAATATTTCTGAAGTGATAATTGTTACAAATTGGATTGCACTTGTAGCAAACTTGAAGAATCCAATTCCATCAGAATAATCTGGATTAAAGAAGGAGAAGAGATGAGTAATAATAATGACAACGAATAATTCAAATGTATTGAGATTGGCTCACAAGAAATGATAGCATCCAGCAACAAAGAATCTAGTGTGCATGGAAAGGTAAAAACTGTCTCGGATGATAAATTTTATAAATGCCTTGCAAAAACATAGGCACTAAATGCATTTTTTAAATAATTTAACTCATCATTATATGTTGATGTATCAATTCTTCCACAGTATTAATGACAAAGCTATATAATTTTGGTCTGCATAGATGATGATAACATTGATTAAAGTTAAAAATTTTATTATACTTTTTGCTACATAGCCTTTTAATGTTTAATATGATGTTCTATTATATTATTAACTAGTGACTTTTTTACATTGATAATGTATGATTTGTCAACAAATCAACAATTGATTGTTTAATAATCTTATTCTTTTAAAAAAAAATTGTCCGATTAAATAATAATAATAGTTGTAAATAATAATTACAATTATTATTAATCTATTTGTCTATTGATGAAGATTTTAGTGGCAATGATTGATAATGATTTGTATCAGTTGGTTTATGTAATTTGTAGTAATTATATGCTGCTATTCCAAAAATTGAAATTACAAGCCTAAATCATTTAAAAAAAAATCATAATTTAGAAAACAATTTTCAAATAAAAAAAATTATTTAATTCAGAAAAAAAAATATATATATATAATTACCCCAATAAATTTATAGAAGTCATTACATCATGATAAATAATGACAGAAAGAGTGATGATAAGCACTTCTTTGCTAATGCCAGCTACAGATAGTGTGACAGTACTTGTATTTTTGATTAAAGCAAATTCAGCCACGGTCATACAGAAGGCTAGCAAGCCACCTATTAACATCAAACCAAATGTTTGTAAGCTAGTTGTAAAATCATGGAAATGCATAGAAGTACTGAAGACGAATAAAGGATTTTCGAATATTAAAGAAAGAATAAGCATCAAGGCAAACATTACAGGTGAGATGTAATAAAGTGTTGAGATTGGATCATCTATTCCTTCCTCTTTTTGCAACAATATTTGTGTCAATGTCCATCTCAAACCACTAATAATTGCTGCACTCAACACTAATAAAAACCCTATAAGGTCAAATTTTGTTTCTCCTGCTACTGTCAATATCACACCTATACTTATCACTGCTATTATCAATATAAGCAAAATCCTTGGTTGTTCTAAATGAAATAAAAATGCAAAAAGCAAAACCCAAATTGGTGTAGATGATTTTACCTTTGAAGAAAACACAAATTGGGAATTATATGAATTTTTAATTAGATGAGGAATTTAGGGATAAAAGGGTTGGGAAACTCACACTCCCTCTCTTAATTGATAATTAAGCATCTAAAATTTTTTCCTTACCATAGTATAAAAACTGAGTGTCACATATACAAGAGATGCATTAGCCATACATATTTCCAATCCAGCAGTCACAGCACATGGAATCTAATAATAATGAGGAATATATGAAAAATTATTATAAAATTTTCCTTCTCCCCCTAAACAAATAAAAAATAAAAAACTCACAACTCTAGTGACATAGCTATGCATTGATATTGATTTTCCTTTTTTTCTTTCATAAAGAAATGGTAAAATATCATTCATTAAGACAAACGATATAATAGAATGCATTCCGGAATGTATAACACTTATAAGTAATGGTAAATTTAAATTGAAACTATCTTTTCCCATTAAATTCTTGTTGTAAAATGATAAAACAGTAGAGAAAAAATACCAAACAAGTATGTAAGAAAGATTTTTTAAAATATTTTCCCAACTAAAAATATAATTATAAGTGTTTGGTTTATTGTTATTACTATTATTATTATTATCATTGTCTTTTATTAAATTTGGCGGTGATAGAAGAATGCTTTTTTTTGTTGAAGAATTTTCCAATTCATCATCACTGTTATTTTGTGCTAGTAACGTTACAACTGACTCATTGTTATTGATATCACTGTCAAAATCTGTAATGACATTATCATTATCACCACCATGAATGTTTACTGTTAAACTAGTAGAAGGAGATTTTATCGAAGGTGAAGAGATAGGTAAACTAGACCTTTGTTGTAACAACGAAGATCTTTCTATATTGTCTATTTCATCATTTGAAAATGTTTCAATCGAATTTTTGTTGTTTTTAATATTATTATTATTATAATTATTATTATTATCATCTAAAATGATTGTTTCATAATCATTCTCCATATTAAAGGTTTATATTTGAAAAAAAAATAACAAAAAAAATCAAATTTAATCCACGTGTGACATAAATAGAAGCATCATTACATTATTTAAACTATAAATATCAAAAATTAATTAATAATGAAACACAAAATTTAACGCACAAATTCCTATTACATATATAATTTTGGTTTTTTTAGTTGTGCTACAACAACAATTGCTAATCAAATTCACCATGGAAAAATAATACATCTTGTCAATATTATGGCCATAACTTCTCACAATGTCTTAATATTAGTGATAAGTGTTCAAATCCGTGTTTCAACTGTTTCAGCATGGTCATATTTGTCAAAGCGTAAAGGAAATGATATAAAGCATCTTTTCAAAAGAATAATTTTTAACGAATATACTCGATTGCTAATTGAAAAAATATATTACATTATATTATATAATTTGAACAAACCAGACACCAAGCCAAATCTCCAAGCTAATTACCTGATTAATTAAATGTTAATGTGTATAATAATACATATTTGCACCAGCCCAAATCTCAAAAAGTACCGCCACAAAATAATGTGTGCCATTGTAATTCTAAGATTTCTTCTTGCAATGGGCTATTCATTTTCCCAAAAGGAAAAAATTATCATTAAATTGTTTTGGATTTTTTTTCACAGTCATTTGATTTCTCATTGCTTGTATTCTTTGTACTATTTATTATCAACACTATAATCCATTGCCGCTGTTTCTCAAAAATTTCACAATTTCACTATGAAGTTTGTTTGCTGACAAGCTCCGAACGAGCCGAGTTTATACTCAGCTCGAGCTCGAAATTTAATATTTATTTATTATGCTAACATATCATATATAATTCATTTTTTTAAAAAAGATACCATACTGTGATCAAGTTTTGAGATAAAATTCTTATTAATCCGAATTTGATTTATTCACTTATATACTAATACTAGTACAGCCAGAACTCATTAAACCGAAATCAATGCTTTCACAAAAATAATCTTTGGTTTAATAGAATCGGCTTATATCGTGTATATTCGTTTTATCAAAACATCACTTAACGAGTTCTGACTATATAATAGATCCCGTGATCACAATATATAATGCAATTTTTTATGTGGGCTTTTCAATAGAAACGCGCGAAACTCTGAAAAAAAAACCAAAATTACATTAATACTACCTTTATACTCTTTTAGGTAGAGCATCTTTGGTTTAGAACCATACACACTTTGCATAGTAAAATTTTCCTTTGAAGTTTCAAAACGAAAAAATTTTTCACAATACAATTTTCAAAGTTTTTATTGAAAAGCCCCATGTGTCTAGCCTCTCTATTGAAACAAGAGTTAGACTTAAAGACCTGAATGAGCTGAGTTTAAGCTAACTTAACATCTTTTCATAAATGTATAAATCAAATTCAAGCTCGAGCTGAACGTCAAACTAATACTTCAACTCAGGCTTGACTCAAGCTTTTACTCGAGCAAGCTCAGCTCGTTTGAAGCTTTAAATTTACAATTAGCTTTTTCTTGAGGTATTGTTCTTATATTCTGCTGTTGCCTTTAAGAGGTCCTCATATAATTATTGGCATAGTGGCGAGGTGATAGGCATAAGTTTTATCACAATAATCTGCCAAGTATTGCTTGGAATTTTATTGTATTTCCGTGGGTTACAAATAAAAGGACTTATATTTTCCTTTAACAAGTATAATAATTGATTACTATAATACTTTTCGATTTCCTTTTTTTATTAATCTCCATTAGCTAATCATTTAATAATATTCTTTTTCATGAGGTTGATATAAAAATATTCTCATCGGTTGGTATTTGTTTTTAGTTGCACACACCTATCATTGAATAAATAGTATAATCTCGCCAATATTGCAATGTCCCTTTTTTCTACAGAAGAAACGATTGGAGTGGGGCTTATTACAGTATTAAAATATCTGCCCCACGTGACCTGAACAGATTTCCAAAAAATCAATGCAATTTAATAAATCAGAGTCACATCCCTCACGTCAGATTTCTCATTGCAGAGCCTGGATTGGGCTTATCAATACCTATTTCTTTACTGATTTTAATAATAGTAAGTTTCGGAGAATCAAATTAAATAAAAATGATCAAACGTAAAGATGTCATTTATTTATTGAAATATAATACGTGTCACACAAAACGTAACACCAATTTATATAAAAATTTACTTCTAGTAAGTAAAATAACAATGGATCATTTATTAGCAAATGGTGTAGTAATTGACACAGAGAAAGAATGCTATATGAGAGTATATATAATAATTAATTAATCAATATTAATTAATCTCCATAATGTAGTTAATTGCCTTGTAATTTTATTTTATATAGATGTTATTTAATTGGGACATAGAGCATCTTTGTGTTGTTTTTTCATGGTGGCGTATAAACTCAATACTAGGTCTTGTTGTATCATGTGGGATTGTTATTTTAATTGGTATGTTTTATGAATATATAAGATATTTATCAAAAAATTATGACAAGAAATTGTATCAAGGAAGATATCGTTCAGTAGTAGCTGAGGATGATAATTTAGTTGCGTTAAATGAAGAGGAGGAACCTAGAAACAAAGCTCCTATAAATTCAAACAGTACAAGGTAAAAAAATCCAATTAATATTAATCATCCACAATAATCAACTATATATATATATATATTAACTATGATGATTATTATACATTTAGAGTTTTTGAATATCAACGATTCTTAAGAGCATCAATTTATTCTGTCCAAATAACTTTGTCACTTTTCATAATGTTAATATTTATGACTTACAATGTATTTCTTATTATAAGTGTTATATTTGGTGCCTTTATTGGTCATTACATCTTTGGTAAAAATGTCAATCAACGGGATGATATTTTTGACTAATTTATAATAATGTGTTTCTATTTAAATATTGAATGTAAACTTTAATAAGTTAATAATTTATTATTATTGTATGTAACCAACTAATCAAATTGGAAACTATGCATATTTGTGCAGCAAAAACTTTTTTTTTTTGTTTTTAAATCTTCTTCATAATAATAACTATAAATAAATAAATAGTAATGCATTTATCTAATGTTACAACTTCTATCACTTCTATTTTTCGAACTTTTCTGTATTAGTATCCAATTCACATTCAGTTTTTTTCTCTCGAGAAAGTTTTATATAGTAAATTAGTATAAACAGTTTCAATGGTAATGTGAATATCAAATAACCATAAGAGCGAGATCGAGTTGATTTCCTTTGGTTTTATATAATAATAATAAATATAGTTACCGCTTACAACATACATAACCAGTTAAGTAGGCCTATTGTACCTCGGAAAAATTGAACACAACAATTTCCTACGACAAAACTAATAATAATAATAATAATAATAATAATAACAATGGGACAAGAAGTTTAAGATCAACATCAGGGTCACTAATTCATATGTCTAGCGTGAAGTTACTGGTGGTGCCTGCCAACTTGGATTATAATTGATAATATACACTATTACTAACTCATTACCGCTAGGTCGAAATCCTCTCGTAAAAGAACGCAGGTGGATAAATTAATGATACGAGTAATGCTGCAGTTATAATGTTTAACATTAAATTTTGATGTAATGGATTCAATGGCAGTTGTTGAAAATCATGAAATCACAATAAATATTGTTACCATGCCAAAACCTTCCGTCATGTAAAAGAATAAACGGCAATGGATATTATCCTGACATTGTCAATGTTTTTATGTACTGCTGCAATGACAATTGTGTATGTTTATTCTTTTGTTTCAAAATTAAACATATCGGGAGGTGATAATCTTGCTGATACAGGAGAAAGGTAAACTTTCGTTGTTTATATTATTATTATTATTATTATTATTATCGGTTATCGTTATGTATATAAAATTTTAATTTTGCGCATCTAACTCTAATCAATCTATTACTATTAATATTGTACGTGAAAAATGAAATCTATATGAATTTGCCACCCCAAAATTTTAATTATAAATTTCAATTTCACATAATTTCTCAATGAATTGGTAGAATTTATAATTATTTATTTATTGTTTTGTGGACAGCCACAAGAGGGGCGCGGCGGAAAAATATTTTTTTGAATTGATCACACACACCTGATACACATGAGGAGTAGACATGTACCAAAAAAAGTCAGGTGAGTGTTACATTTTATTAAGCTTAAATTGATTTCTTTTTCCTTCACATTCACGCGATTTTGGATTTTATTTAATTTAAATATAGTAGCAATAACAATAATAATAATGGCAGACACTTCAACGCCTTGGACACAAGTACTTGAACAAAGTCATAAAAAGAATTACAGAACTATTGGTAAAAAAATTTTTTATGATTGTTTCTTTTTCTCATAATTCTTTTTACAATTTCATGAATAATCTAAAATGAAAGAAAGAAAGAATATATTTATTGATAAAAAACCTACTATTATTTTATTATATAAATATATTTTCAAACAATAACAATAATGATAGTTTATGTAAATATGACAAACATTCGTCGTAATGGAGAACCATCTTCTCATAATATTAGATTTCAAGATTTTCTTAAAGATGATCCACGCTATCTAATATTTCTTATGGCCTTCAATGATAATAGTTTGCACGGTGATGTGAAATCAAACCCAAAAGCTATATTATCATGGTAAAAGGCTAATCAATTAATTAATCAATGAATAAACTGGTTAATGATAACGTTTGGTTCACATTTTTTAAATTTCTTTTCAATTAATTTATATCAAATTGATAGGCACATGTCTACTACCAAACAAATTTATACATTAAGTGGAAGATTTTACAGGTAAATTATACTGTTTATTATTATTATTAATGCTTATTATTATTATCGAATATTTTATTTATTAATTATATTAATTGTTTTTATTTATTTATTCTAGTTAGTATATAATCATAAATATAAAATCACACATTGTTGTTATTACATTATTATTTCCAATCTTTCAAATAATCAGTATAATTGGAATTTATTTATTTTGTAGTTGTATCAGCTCCGATCAAAATAACAAGATTTCCACCACCAAAAATCTTGTCAGATGAATTATCAAATGTTCCATCCCAAGAATACTGGGAATCCATCAGACGTCATTACTGGTCATCACTCTCATCACAAACAAGAGTAGTTTTTACTTGGCCACCTTCAGGCGAAATACCAAAAGCAAACAAGGAAGCATTCCAGTGTGACAAACTGGAATCAATGTTAACAGCTGATAATAAAAAGACAGCTTCAGATGATCCAATGAAAATTAAGCATGATTTCGCATTTGACAATTTTTGTTTATTGGTTTTTAAAGTAAATGAGGTGGTCAAATTTGATTATGGAGGTTTTCCTATGACTAGAGTTGTAAGTGTTTTTAAATAATTGTGGAATTGATTATTATTATTACGAGAGGTTTATTGGAAAGTTTATAATTTATTAAACATCATATAATTTTATTTTTTTACAGGTTTACAGTTTTGATGAAGATAGCAATACTTGGGCGGCAAAAGAAGCAAATCCTTAAAAATAAATTATAAAATAATTTATATTTTATTTTATTATTTGTTGTATATTACCATACTCATAAATATATATATAATCTATATATTATTAAATTAATTTAAAATGATTTCCATTAAAGAAATCTTTACTTTTTTTTTAGATTTAAATATTCTTTATCAGTTAAATAATCAACAATAGTCTAAAAAAAATTTTGTTAAACAGATTAATTATGATTATTCAAATTGTCAGTTATTATTATTATTATTATTATTATTATTATTATTATTATTATTATTATTATTACCTTTACACTTTCAGCAATTCCAAGTTTATCTGTATTAATATGAATTTCAGGTGATAATGGTATTTCATAAGGAGCAGAAATACCGGTAAAGTCTTTTTATTATAATGATTATAAATAATTAGTGGATAATGGATAATAAATAATAATAGCCACCCAAAAGTAAAAAAATTGCAAAAAATACCTTTTATATCACCGGCTCTTGCTTTTTTATATAATCCTTTTGGATCTCGTTGTTCAACAGTTTCAATAGATGCATCAACGAAAACTTCAATAAAAGGAATTCCTGATTCATCATGTAATTTTCTAGCAGCATCACGATCATTTCTATAAGGTGATATAAATGAAGTAATAGCAATAGTTGTAGAATCTGCAAACAACTTTGCTACCTAAAAAAAAGGATAATCCCCCCAAAAAAAATCAATATCAAATTTTATTTACATCCCTCCCTCCCCCAAAAAAATTTCACCTCAGCTATTCTACGAATGTTTTCCTCGCGATCTTTAGGTCCAAATCCCAAACCTTTGTTTAATCCTAATCTGATATTATCTCCATCAAGTCGATAACTTGCTAATCCCAAGTGTAACAAGTGTTGTTCTAATGCACATGCTATAGTAGATTTACCTGATGCAGATAATCCTGTTAACCAAATTGTAAAGCCTTTTTGTCCTAATAATTTCTCTCGTTCTTCAGATGAAACTGATCCTTCGTGCCATGTTAAATTATCAGTAACCATTACGTATATAGTAGATTTAAAGATTTTATATATATATATTACGTTGATTGATTAATTGGATTAATTAAAATTTTTTTTTTTTTAAAAAAATAGTTTTCAATGATTTTTTATAGCAAAAAAAATTAGATTTAATTAACCAATAACCAATCATATTTCAAAATAATTCTCATGTATCATATTTTCATTGTTACAAATATATTACCACCGATAAAGTGAATGAAGGCTATCTTTATTGTTGCTTCTTCAATTTTTAAAAAAGAATGTTCTAAATATTCAAAGCAAAGTCAAACTTTTCTCGATAAGGCAAATATTATTGTAAAGAAATTATGTGAATAAATCATGTGAATTACACAACAATTTCGGGACTAAAATTCAATGAAAAGACTATTACTATTTCGGCATTTAGGATTCGGTAACGGTCGTTTATCGAGAGGTCTATAGTTAGGATACGTAATTCAAGAACAACAAGCTTCAAGTAAAAAAAGAGAAGGCGTTAAAAAAAACACTATTTGCAAAATTAGAAGAGGAAAATGCCAAAATGAACAACATGAACAAAATGAAGAATTAGAAGCTGAACAAGATGTTTGCTCGTCAAGGAATTCTTTGTGTCCAAACTTCAACTGCGCTCAGTTTACTGAAAACCAAACTCTTGGCATTTGCATTTTAAATAAATTTAACTGACCAATGTTTTATTGCTTAAGTGTGTATATACCTTATTACTATAGACAATAAGCGTGCCGAATATCTAAAACTTTATTTACGGAATGAGCGTATCTAATGTAAGTTTTGAAAGTCATCCAATTTAAATACTATTACATAATGTATGCTATCACATTAATATATTATTGTTCCGGCGAAGGAATAATAAAATTATGATGTGGGTATTTTAGTGTGAAAAAAAAAGTCTTTTATCTTAATAAAAAATGCCCAAAATACATTTTATTATTATTTTCACTAATTCAGCTTTGAAAACCACGATCCAGTAAAAAAACCCACATATTAATCCGCTGAAGCTTTGTCACTAATAAAAAGAAATTATCCAACTTCAAATATATGAAAGGAATTGTATTTAAAAATTATTATTTTCTTTATATTATGGGTCTGATTCATTTCGTCGACAATCATTTCGTCGAAAGTTCATTTCGTCGAAAAGTTCATTTCGTCGAAAAGTTCATTTCGTCGAAAATTATTTCGTCGACAGTTCATTTCTACAACAATTCATGTTAATTTGCATGTATTACAGTGTCACCAATTATGTTTGGGAAAGCGTGAATTAATTGATGATAACAATTGTTTATTATGTTTATGTGGAATAGGTTTACTAACATATTAGTTTAATTAGTGGATAATTTTGGTTTTAAATGTTTGTTTATTTTATTTAGTCGAAAACTAATTAAAGATTTAAAGCTATGTTTTAACACAAAATTTTAATCCATATAATCATTGATTGACCAATCAAAATCGTGAATTTGATATAAAAAAATAAAATAGATAAATGAATTATTTATATTAATATGAGAGTTAATAAAATATTCGACAAATGGTTCAAATTTAAGAAGTTGGAAGAAAGCATGCGACAAACCTTCAAAATAGTCTAATAAGTTAAATTGTACTACTCAAAGATGTATTTAAAGGGTTGGTTTTCGACTTGGTTGAAAAACAACTCTCCTTCTAACTCTTCTCTTGACCATATCTCTCGACATAACCTTATATAGTGCAAACTTCATAGATCTTGACTAACATTTACTTCAATCAAACCCGCCTATATTATTTGAATAATTGATAATAATAAAACGTTGATAAATATATTTACAAACAGCTTCGTAGATCTCAACTACTTTAATACTTACTTCGATCAAACCCGCCTATATAATTGTTGAATAATTGATAAATATTCGTTCTGCAAACTTCATAGATCTTGACTTTGATACTTGCTTCGATCAAACCCGCCTATATAATTTATTTGAATAATTGATAATATTAAACCGTTGATAAATATATATTTACAAATAACTTCGTGACTGCTTTAATACTTACTTCGATCAAACCCGCCTATATAATTGTTGAATAATTGATAAATATTCGTTCTGCAAACTTCATA
>CAJVPN010001764.1:0-12076 GCA_910592215.1 Entrophospora candida
GTCTTCAGAAATTGATGAAGCAGTAATTGATTTATTTCCAGAAACATTATTGGCTTCACACACATTTGAAATATATAAATTTTGTGTAAGTCAAATTGAAGATGCTATTAGAAAACAAATACATGAATCAAAAATCAAAAAAACAACTGGACAAACTAGTAATAATACAAAAAAGGGTAAAAAACCAGGGAATAGATTTAATAATATGTAGACAAAAACATTTTTTTTCTTTATTTATTATTTGTTATATAAACTTTTAATATTTTGGATTTGCTAAATACTTAAACTACTACAGAATATAATAAAAAAAGTTTATCCTGTTAATTAATTGAATGAATTTTTTTAATACATATACATAATTAGATAATTCAGCAGCAAGTCCTGAACGAATTGATTCGATCTGATTCGAACCTGATACTAAATTTCTTTTAATGTCATATTAATAGTAATAAGGATTCTATTCGAATAAGGTTTATTCTAATGATCATTATGAATTTGAGTATTCAAAATACATTGAATGTTTATTCGAATGAATAAAAAAGCGAATAAAACAAATAATAAGAATTTGTATTCCAACAGAAACTCTGCATATTAATATTAATAAAAAGTAATATTGTTTAAATTTAAATAATAAATATAACAATGATAAATGACAATAATTGCATGATGCCTCTTCAATTACTTCTTCAACAGGCATAGTACAATATGTTCAAAGAAGGAAGTGTGGAACCATTTGTTCGAATTTCATTGATTCATTCTGAGCCTCATTCAGTGGATATTCGATGAATAATCACTGATTGTCCATGTGGTAAATTTTTAATTAGACCGATTATCTGGCAAATTTTTCGTCTCTATAATTAATATCCTGCTCATATGACTTTATTAGAATATAATTCCCAAAATAACTTCCAACTTAACTTTATATGAGGCTATTCCTCTTGAAAATAATTAAATAAAATTTATGTATTTAAATTTCATCAGGAAAATGGGTACAAATATTATGCGTATATAATACACAATTGCAGGGATTAAGCATATAAAATGCGTACAAATCACGTATTTTTTTTATGTATGCAAATTATACATATATTGTATGCTTAATCCCTGCAATTGTGTATTATATATGCATAATATTTGTACCCATTTTCCTGATGCCTTAATATTTCAGATATGTCAATTTTAACTGCATGATAGATATTGTTGACTGATCCGGGACCATCTAATATAAGTTTCCGGGTCCTGGTATTAGTATTAGTATGACATGATAAATAATTGCGACTAGGATCTTTTAATTTATATAAACCTTTCTTATAAAATTTTCCGTATGAACAGTGCGGATCATCTATACTCAAAAATTAAAATTTTTGAAATATTATGTGATCCACACATTGGATTTTAAAAAACTCGCCACCATTCAATTCAGCTTTAAAAAGGGAGTCTATTAATCTAAAAAAAAAACTTTGTCTCAAATTTTCTTTTTCATAGATTTTTTAAATTTGAAAGTTATGTTCGGAAGTGCAACAATAATTTTCGTGTCACACTATTTTGAATCTCATGACCAAATTTGATAATGATTTTCTTTTAATGTAATATGTTCGTTAAACTTTTTTGTTGTAAAGAACTTTTATGAAAAAAAAGTTGTTACACGAAATTTACTTAGTCTCAATTTCTTAAGTGTATAACAAATTCGGAATTTTCAAAATGCTAAGGCTCAGCCAATTTACGGTTTTAAGAAAAAACCAGCCGATAAGTTTTGAAACTTGAGTCATGAACAATAAAACTTATCGGTTAAATTTTTTAAAATGATATAATTTTTTTTTGTTTTAGTATTTTGAAGTTGACCAATTGTTACTATAAGCAATTAATGATTATAGATGATCTGCACCGTATCACATAAATTGCATCACAGTGCGAATCAAATACTATTAGTATATTAATATATTATTATTAAATCCTATTACCAAAAAAATTATTAATAATAATAAATAAAAACAAGGGATCAAAACAAAATCCATCCGCTGAAACGAGGTGTCTGGTTCGTCAGGTATGGGGGTAATCATTCGTTTATAAATTTCAAAAAAGGGACAATCTAGACATCCAGAAAACAATTAAATTGCCTTTCAATGGTGGCGGTGATTATTGAGAAATGCTTTTGTGCATCCTGGGTATTCACACTTAAAATTCTTTATTTCAAGATGGCTTTTGTGTGATCCAGCAAATAATCTTTTCAACAAACTGCTTTACATCCTGGATATTCACACTTGAATTTTTTTTCACCATGAATATTAGTGTGTTGGTTATTGTTGATATCATCATCAAAATAAATTTTGTCCTAATGCATGTATCATGTGGTATTTGTTCTATATAGTTTTATCTATATGAGTTGCTAATAGACAATTTAATATCTTCAAATAATCGCTCAACTTTGTTTTCCCGAATCCAATTATTAGTTAACTAATGCAGATACAATGTATCTTCCCAAGTATTAAGGAGCCTCTTTTAACATTGATCCTGATTCTACCAAATAACTTTCAACTAACAGTTAGATGTGAATTGATCCTTTCCGATATGCCCAACGAAATAATTACTTGGTGTGGTTGGCGCCTACCGATCCCATATGAGCCTAGCAACCCAAAATCGACGGATATTTAAAAAAAAAAATTTTTTAAAATTGACTATTATGACTCTGCCCTATATACCACTTACATTATTACTCTCCATGAAGTCACAAGATTCACATAAAGCGATCTTTTTTTTATGTTTACCACGGCCATCGAGCAACTTTGCTATAATATATATACACATGGTAATCATGAATTATCAGCAGAATCGATCTTTCTTTTGATGGGCATAGATAAGGTCATGTTGTAGATGTATTACAAGGACCAGAGATTCCTACTACCACCAATCTAATGATATTATCAATATGTCAGTAAACTAATAAATGCATCGTTCAATTAGTCGCTCAATAAATGGATAAGACAGCATATTATGTTTTTTGACATAATTACCATAGGAATTGAATTTGGAATATACAAATCTATGTCTATTACTCCTGTTTTTAAATATTTTTATAATAAAAATTTAATATCCAGTATATTACTACTTATTGAATATGTTGATGGTGGTGTTAGCGTTCGTTACTTTTATAAAAAAAAGTCTCGTCCATTTATTTATAAGTCTAATTATATAATTTTATAAAACAACTCGATAGTCAAAGCTCGTTACAGTGGACAATTAGTAAAATCTCATGTTACAGTGGACTTTTTTTGTTTTCTTTTATAATATTTTTATAATTAATTAGCTGCTTCTTATCACAGTAGAAAAAATAAAATATATATATAGAACCATCTGCTCTGAGCGTATTTAAAAAATAAAAATAAATAATAATAATAACAACATTCTATTTTATCTACTAATTAATAATCAATTTCATTGACCCATAACTTCACAGTAGGATCAGGTCTAAGAGTGATACTTATTTTACTTGTAATTTTGAAACCTTCGACTTCATGGAACTGGAAGTTTCTTAATAAAGTGCACAAGACAACTTTCGCTTCATTTAATGCAAGCTTATTACCAATACATGATCTTGGCCCAGCCGCAAATGGCAGATAATTGTAATGAGAAAGACCTTTAACTTTTTCTGTAAACCAACGTGATGGTTTAAATTCTTCGACATCATCACCCCAAATTGATGCCATATGGTGAATTTGATAAATTGGTATGAGAATTTCCGTGCCCTAAATTAATTTAACGATGTTAATAATATTATAAAGATAATAACAGATTCATAAATAAAATAATACCTTTGGAACAAGATATTCATCAATCATGACATCTTCTTTTGCAACACGATGTGAAAATAAAGCTTTTATTATAATATTAAAAAAAATATAAATATATAACGAATGCATTTATATTCATATAATAATCACAACCATTATTCATTATAATAATATACCTGGAGGGGAAATTCTAAGAATTTCTTTGCAAACCGCATTTAAATATTCCATGGAATTGATCTGATCAAAATTTGGCTCAAAATCTTTATCAGGAAATTCTTTAACAATCTCTTCTCTCAGTTTGTCCTGAATTTCTTGATCTTTGGATAAATAATACAATGCCCAAGACAACATAACAGCGGTTGTCTCATATCCCGCTATCAAAAATGTCATAATCTTGAAAAAAAATTTTTTAGTTAAAAACAATAATGATTGATAATTATAAAAAAATGATTTCCTTCGTAGTAACAATTACCTGATTTCTTATTTCTTCAAAGCTCATTTGTTCACTTTTATCTATTTCCTGTCCATAACTAGCTTTCACCAATACACTTACCAAATCATTGCTATCCAATTTACCTTGTTTCAATTTATCAAATTTATCTTGAACCAATTCCTTTGTAATTTTTTCAATTTCAACCGCAGCGTTTTCGATATCTTTATTCATTTTTAATGGCAGATAATTCACTATGGGTAAAGCAAGTGCTAATAAACTAATCGCTAACACGTCGTTGTTATCCAAAAGAGTGCTTAATGTTTCTGCAAGTCTTGATGTTCCCGTTAAAGATTTTATTTCAGAATCAAACCCTGAATAACAAATAATTAATTGTGTGATTAAACACTGATGATTGATTTTAATTGCATTATTTTATTATCCGTGCAATCCTATTTATAGAACCACTTACCAACTATGCCAATAACATCCAAAGATATTTTTCCCATATAACGACCAACATCAATTATTGCACTTTTTTTATCAATATTATTATTAACATTTTGACTATTCTTTATTTCATGCTTCCATTGATCTTTCACTATATTAGAAACCCTTGAAAATGCTGGTATCATATTCTAAAACAATATTAATATCAATATTAAATACCAGAAATTCAAAATTTTATTGTATAATAATATTCCATCCAACAAACCCGCTGTTAATGTAAATATTTACCTTAATACTGTTATGACCGAACGATGGATTCATCAGTCTACGGTGTCTTTTGTGTACGTCACCATCTAGCGCCAAAAGACCTTCTCCAATAATCCTCTTGAAAGATCCCGTGGCGATTTTTCTACCAAACTTAGTATACGCATCACTAACAAGTACTTTTTGAATATTTTTTTCGTCGAGAATATGAACTCTTGGTTCATTGAATAATCCATAACACCTGTATACACCGCCATATTTTTCTGCCCAATGCATTCCACCCTTATTAAATTAAATAAATATAATGGATACGGAGGTCAAATTTTTTTACTTTTATATAAACATAGTTATATATATATAAATTATGCCCTCACCCTAGGTTTAACCATTTCCAAGAAATTTCCTAACAAAAAATGGTCGGGGCTAGGACCAGGCATTTTGCATAAAGGAGATAAATATAATGGATAAATTATCCATTTATAAGTATAATAGCCGACGAGGAGTGTCGCGACGACTAAATACGCAGTTGTGCTTTCAATTATAGCCATCGTTGTTGTTGTCGTTGTTATTTTGTAAAGTAAGATTTATTATTATTATAATTATTGAATTAAATTTAAAATATTGAAAAGAAAAGAACGTTCGCTATTTATTTAATTGCTTACTGGGACCATGTTTATCCACGGGATAATTCAACTACGCCATATCAAATGGGATTATTATTATTACTATTATTATTGGTACGATTTGAAAATCAAATTTCCAGGTTAAATCGGCGCATATAAAAGGCCTTGTAATTTAATCTTTACTACTATTAACCGAAAAAAAAAACAGGAAAAGAACCGTCACACATTAATATTAATATCAGTCAGACGACAGGCATTTCACGCGATCGACATGTTTTCTTTGGGTTCCAATATTATATTAATATATTAATTTTCATTATTGAAGATTTTTTTTTTTGCCGATCATTTGCAATTAGCTTAACCGGAAACACATGAAAATTTTTTATTAATATTAATAGAATCCAACATATTATTTTCCGATAGATTAATAGTAAAAATAAGTAACTTGATTAAACATTCAACTGTGTTGGAGCATATAATGACTCTAATTCACCGTAGGGAAGCATCAAATACAAACCGTTTCTTTAAGCTTAAAATTATTCCCGCAACTCCAACCACTCGTAGGTGGCGCACTGAAGGTCACAAAGTCCTCTTCACTCTTTAACTGCTATCACAAACACCCCACTAATGATCTTTCCATTCTTCCGGGTGAGTGAGCGCTTAAAATTAACTTGGTTTAGCTTGAAGAAAAAGATAGGTTCAATAATACATGTTTCTCTTTTTCCGAAGATCATATTAGGAAGTGTGAGAGAATCGAGCTCGATGATGTTCGTTACAAAGTAGTGAAATGTCATTTACCAAATTATTAAATAAAGCGAATTCCTCATATCCTCATACAGAGGTATATATGACTTTAAAAACCCATTACTCTCCTTCACCAGAGTATCAGACACCACATATTTGTTTAGCCTGTGGTTTATGACGTGTCATTATTAATGGAATTAATAGAGATCCTCAAACAACTACAGCCAAAATAAAAAGTGCTTTGGTTTCGCTGAAACTTGCCTTTGGTGTAATAATGAGTTTTTGCGAAACATATTGACCAGCAACAAGGTACTATGTATTATATTGTACATAATCGATTTTTTATTACTATGTGTAAAAGAAATTTCTCCTGGAACATCTTGGCCGTCCGCAAAACAAATAAACGATCTCCGATTTAACTCTAGTCAATCGTCTTTCTACTTTTGAATGGATATATTTATTTGATAACATTATTTTATTGTTTTATAATATTATTATATTTTCTATCTTATCTATAGATAATTAATAATATAATTGTTCTTTCGTGGCTTTCCATATTATTTTGCTTTATAAATTAAAACACTGATTGAAATATGATTAGTAATAATAAAATAATTAATAAATTAAATCAACACGTAAAATTATACAATATTAAAAAATACAAGAAATATAATGATATAGATTGAGAAAATATAAATTACATAAATTAAAAATTCTATAAACAATAATTAATATAAATGATATTAATAATAATTAATATATATATTGTTTTTGTGTACATTAAATTATTTGGTTTTTTCCTTTAACGTTTCTAAAGCTTTTTTTAGATTTCCATAATTATCTTTTAAAACCTTTTTTGCCATTTTTTCTTCCCATCCACATTCCACCAACCATTTTATCATCTTTTTCGTTTTTTCTTCATTAACCTTAACTTTCCATGCTTTATCAACCGCTTCTCTAATGTCTGCTTGTTTATTTTCTAAAATTGTCTTTATTGTAATTTCAAATGCTCCGCTAATTGGACGATGATCAGATACTCTACATTCATATCTGTGATAATGTAATTGTTTGACTCCTTGCCCTTTATGCAATATTCGGTCGCACCATGCTGGTGTTCTTTTCTTCTCTGAAGTGTCATACTCGTCTTCTCCGCTATCATATTTATATGTTGGCGCGAAATTTGGTTTAGCTTCCTGGAATGATCTTAATCTAAATCCTGGATTATTATTCATTTGTTTATTTAACTGATCATGTTTAAATAAACGAGCATAATCTTCGTTTTCAATCGCTTCAAAAACTTTTTCTCTTGGTAAATCAATTCGATAATTAAGATCTCCACTGAAAAAACAGATTTCATGGTCAAGTATCGTTGAACCATCACCCCCATGAGTAAAAACACCTTCATTTTCTTTCCATGCAATATTAGTTCTTGAAGGGAATTCTGTATTATCAAGAATATTTGCTGCATCGGTATTTCTGGCAGTAATTTGACTTTGACCTGCTGCTAAATGACAATTCACAAAACATATCGATGAATCTTCATAAATAAATCTTGTTGCAATCGACCCCTATCATAAATTATGTAGTGTAATTATTATTATTATTGTTATTGTTAGTTCTACTATATTATTATTTTTTAGTTCTATTAATGTTGTTGCAGTTTTATTATTTATTTACCTTATTGCCATGTAATCCTTTTAATCCAGTTTTACGAATTGTAACATCTATATCCCTAATAGATTTAACTTCTGACTTCTTTGCAAAAATACATGTGAATAAACCAACAAGGTTTTCAGAACTAATAATTTCATATAAATTTCCATTTGACGTATATTCACGAACAATTTTCTCAAGTTTATCATGCCATAACTTATACCTTTGGGTAACATGTTCATTTAATTTCTTTTCCGATTTTTTTGCTGTCAATATCATTGATTCTTTAAAAAATTACATAATAAATATAATAAATATACACGTGTTTCATAAATTTAATTTTGAAACTTTTTTTTGGAAAATAATTTACTAACTTGCTGTCATTTTCCTAGATTCCAGATCAATAATTTCCTGAAAACCAATTACAATTATATCAGGTGAATTGACACTTGTCAGCCAAAGTCTTAAAAATTTGGTACTGTCAGTCGATTGTTCTAAATCTTCTGGTTTAGACGCATCAATATTCCATGAACATATTAAAACTTTAACTTTTCTATAAGTACAGTATTCAGGTTGGAATGAACACATTTCATCAGCTGTAATAACAATAACGATTATTAAATTATTGAATTATTATTATTATTTAATTATTTAATTATTACTGATTATTATTATTAAATTCTTACCAATCCAATCGGCTTGCATTAAACCATCCCAAGAAGTAATTTGTCCTTCTGAACTTAAACTAGCAACTTGCAGTCTATTAACTCTCCATAAAGACGTTTCATCCAATTGCATATCGATGACCGGGGATTTGTGAGCTTGCCAGTCCTTAATAACGATCCAAGGTGATTTAGTAACGTCATAAATATATATCATTCCTGTTTTAAATCCTGCCCAAAGATAATCACCAACACCTAATAAAGATGTAATACTATATACAGAAACAATAATTGTTGATATCTTGTTATACGATCTGATGTTCCAAACAGATATTTTGCCATCCTCATGTCCAATATAAATTAGAGAAGGGTTGCTTGTTTGGGTCATACATTTTATACTTCCAATTTCTGCCTCTAATTCAATTTTTTTGGAACTTGAATCAACTTCGTCAAAAGGATTAAAAATTTCAATAACTCTTCCGTTTGATGACCATAGACAATGGCCGACAATAATAGCGCTGGTTTGTTTAGGAGTAATACGACAAGGCTTAGGTGTTGATTTCAAAGTTAAACATCCATTTCCATCCTCAGACCATATCATCAATTTACCATTATCATCAATTGTCCATAATTGAAATTCATGACGTAAAATAAAGATGATAGGATGGTTGTGAGCCTTTTTATTGATTTCAATATATTTTTCCTTATTTATATCAATAGCAAACAGATAACCATCTTGTGAGCCACACCACAAATATCTACCAACATCTTCAACCCGTCTTGATGGACGCCAACACATACTAATCACTTTGGAATCTTCATGAGAAATAGTATTGATAGTAGTCCCTTCATCCAATGACCATACTCGAGAAAGACTTGAATCGGTAATAACAAAATTTCCAGCAATTGCAAAGGCGCGTATTGTACTTTTATGCTGAATATCTTTAATTCCGGGGAATCTCGGTGGTCTGCGATTAGCATGAGCTATATCAGGGGCATCAAGTTCAGAAATAGCAATATCAACCACTGAATCATCATCAATGTCGTGATCATGATTTGGTTCACTTTTTCCAGCTCTAATATTTCTTGAAGTTTTTTTGCCATTTTTTATATCATCATTATTAACATGTGATGCTAATTGAGGACGTGTTGGAAGTGGTGGTCGTTTATCGGCTTGATTTTTATGTGATTGAGGTGTAATTAATCTATCATTGTCATTATCATTATCATCACTATCAATATCGTCGTCGTGGTTTGGTCTTGGAGGCAATCTTGGTTTATCATCTTCATTCTGTTTATTAGATATTCTTTGAGAATTAGGTGATATTTTACGGTATGGTTTTGATAAGTTACTATTAGGTGGTTTCTTTAAATAAGAATCATTCTCATCATCCTCATCGTTGATGGTCGATGTTTGAAAAGGTTTGGTATGTGGTGTAATTTCTTTGGCATTAGAATGATGGGATTTAAGATTTAATTTTGAAATTTCTTGATCATCTCCAAAAGGATCAACATCATCAGAATCATCGAATGGATTATCTTGTGAAATTTTTTTAGAATGTGATTGTGATTTAAACGACGGCGACGAGGATGACAATGTAGTATGTGGTTTATTAGATATTAATGGTGATAGTAATGGTAATGGTGACGGTAATGGTGATAACGTAGTTGAAGGTTTAGTAGGACTAAGTATTATGCCTTTTGTTGTGGTACTATAGTTGTTAAGTGGTTTTGATCTATGAGCAGGTATTGGTGGAGGGGTTTTTTTTCCAGAATCTAATTGATTGGTGACTGTGTGAGCGTTTTTAAAAGATGGTTTTTGTTTTATTTCATCTAACTTAATGTTGTCCTTTTCTATATTAGAATAAGAATTAGTGGTGTCTGACATTAATGATTTTTCCTGTTGTGGTTGATCTGTTTTTTTATGCTGTTGATGCGCTAAAGTAACAAGATTTTGAAATGTTGCTCTAGCGTCAGAAGTCGGTTTTCTAACGTCATTTGATTGTGGCTGTTGAGTTAATTGTTCAAATTTTGATTTAAGTGATTTAACATTTTGCTCAACTGACTCATCTGTATTGTTATTTTTGTCAATCTGCACTAATAAGAAAGAATTCATAAAATAAACATGTATCATGAAAAACTAATTATATAAAGTTTTTAGAAACATACCATTTTCATATGTTAACTGTGTTAATAATCTTCTTAAATAAATACTCCAGTAAAATGATGATGGTTTTTAATTTTATTAATGATGCTTAGATAAGAAAATTGAGTTGGTACAACAAAGTTGTACATTTCAGGAATGATGTTTAATTAAAAATTTCAAAAAAGGATTCACCGTTTCACGAAAATCAAGTCAACGGTTAACAGTATGGACTAAAAAAACAAGGTGTTGCAAGTCTAAAAATGATAAAAATAAATCTTTTTTAGTCTAATCGAATCAATATATTTACTGCGGCATGATTCAGAAATTTTGCCACAGTCACTGGACATTGCAGATCATATATTAAACATATATATAAAAGTTAACAAAATGCAAGAGTAATCATGGCGGAGCTTATCGGTCTTATTACCCAAAAATAGAAAAAACTATTACTATAATGATTTTAATAACCACCCCACCCCCAAAATTTGACGCATAAAATAAAAAAAAGTTACCGTAAAGTCTTGAAAGATAGCACCCCCTTTTTTACAATATGATCGATATTCAATTTGAGCATAAGATTAACCAAAAACGAGTTTATTACACAAAATATTAAAATATATATTAATATTGACATTTTTATAAAAAAAATTATTAGCCTCATTTCTTCCATGAATTTTTGTAAACTTAACTCTGTCTTTTTTTGAAATATTGTATATGATGATTTAATATGTATAATTTTCTGTAGGAATATTTTTTTTTGTTTATCCTGTGAAACATATCCTTATATCTTTCCAGATTTTATGGTATTTTTAGAATTTTATATTTTATCAAAAAAGGAAAACTTTGTATTAAAAAATTTCAAAATGATAAAGCCAATTCTTCAAATAAAATACATGATCTGGTATTTTTCTATGTGCAAACTGCAAATGTCCAGTCAATCTCTTTCCATACACATTGCAAAGAAACATTTCTTTGTGAGCCAGTCAATAACTTATCTCTCCACAGCTCTATTTTAACTATGCTGTTTTCCTTTTGGCTTACCTCAAAGTGTCACATTTTCGTGATTATTAAGGAATAACATTGGTTTCAGAATTATTATTTGGACCAGAAACAATTCAGCACATAAATCTTCTTGGGTTTCCACCTTTATCACTATGACTTGTCTACCATAAGAGCATATCTGCATAGACACCATGATTTGAACCATTATCAAAAGTAAGGTTTCTGGTCGAAACTGCTTTTATTAGTAGCCGAAATTGCCCAAATACTTTGGGCAAAAATTATTTTTTTATAAGCCCAAACTACTTTTTGTTATT
>CAJVPN010001765.1:0-12076 GCA_910592215.1 Entrophospora candida
TTTTACTATGTAAATTCGAATTTTACTATGATGCAGATCATCCAAATTTTACTATGTTTTACAACCTCCTATAGATCAGTGGGAAATGTCCTGTGACTGTTATAGAGAGAATCCGGTATTAGTATAGAGAATTTTGTCGATCATCACATGATTATAAGTTAATGAATAAAAAAAATTTTATTATTAGCTTCACCTTGTTTTGTATACGAATTTTGTTAACCATCCTTCTGATGCTTTGAAGTCATTAATATCAAGAAGTTGGGCAAAGCATATTGCTTTTTCTTTCAATATATCACCAGTAATGTCTAACTCTGCACCAATAGCTTTTCTCTGTCCAAATAGTTAATGCTTGATCAACTTCTTCATATATCAAGATTCTCCTTTTTTTCTTGGTAGCATCGGAGGATTCTGGGTTAATAGAAAGCCACTTATCTTTTTCATTTAAAATATCACCAATTGTACTTGTACTAATATCAAAAGCTGTTGCTAATTCTTTATAAATATCTCTTTTTATCAAAGCTATTAAAGATTTTCTCTTATTTAATGACATTTTAAATAAATAATAAAACAGAATAGGTAATAAATGAATCAATTTGATATGAATTAGGTTTGATTAATGGAAATTTAAAAATTGAATTAATACAAAAATCAGGTAAAAAAAAAGGTAAAATCTAAACACATCACAATGACATGTTACATGACATCTGATTTATAATTTATTTACACGTAAAATAATATTGACATTATTTTAGCTTGGCAATAACATCATCAATTTTTGATTTCTTTATTAATTAACAATTAAGAGATTATTTGAAATTTGTATAGTGATCTAAATAATGACTATATGATTCAAGATCTGCATTTTAGTTTTGAAATCACGTGAATCCGGTATAGAGAGAGGGATTTATATAGAATGTTTTCGGGGTGCTGTCCGTTATACATTATATAAAATTTAACTAATAAAATCCGTTATAGAAAGAGGTTTTAAATAGTAAAAAATTGGGCCAGAATTTTTTGTCCGTTATAGAGAAAAATCCGTTATAGAAAGATCCGTTATAGAGAGAGTAAACTGTAAATAGATAGCATACTATTTTATCTCCACAGACTTCAGAATTAGATATTTGGAGGTAAGGCTTTGAACGAAACGAAATGAAACAAGTTGAGTCGAATTTTAAAATGACTCGAATTCCAAAAAAACTGGATTCAATCAAATTGGATTCTTAAATTTCTTATTAACAGGGTTTCTATTTGAATAAGGTTTATTCAAATGATTTTTTTTATTTGTTATGAATTCGAAATACATTGAATGTTTATTCTAATAAAACGAGTAATTCGAATAAAAATTGTATTACGAATAGAAACTTTGCATACAAATAAATAGTATATAATATAATTTAAATAATAACTATAGCAATGATGAATGACAATGATTCCATTGTTGAAAATGATGTCGCATGGTATAGAACAAGAGGCAATTATTGCACTAAGTAAATATATTTTTTGACTTTTGAAACCATTTATTTTCAAAGGCAACTCTTTTAAAATTATGCAGAATTCAAATTATTTCATATGGTATATATTTGAATTAGATTCAAACCAAGTCAAATCAAATCATTTATAGGTTCGAATCAGGTTTGAATTGAACCAAAAATTAGGTGATTCAAATCGGTTCAAATTTTATTGATTTATTCAGAGGATATTCGGTGAATGATTGAGTAATCACAGATTGGTACTCAACACCCGTAAATTTACAACCAATGGTGCTAGACTAAAATTGTAAAGACCAATGTCTCAAATAATATCACCTGATTAAGCAATATTTGATAAAGGGTCAATACACCCAGTATGTGCCACTAGCAAGAGTTCTACTCTCCCACTTGCTGGACTTTAATAACATATTTAAGTGAGTCACATGGGTCCTCCATTGCATGAAAAGAATTATTTATCATGAAAGCTTGACAATTAATTAACTATAATAACCACCAATAATCCAATTATAATTATGACTTACTTGTCCAATTGTATAATAGTCTAAATGACAATTATGATGCTAAATATTTGCGCAGGTTATAGAGTAATAAGTTTAGTGCACACATTTAGTAATGATTAATTAAATGCTGAAATAATTTTTTCTGAAAAACTCAAGAATGTTAAGAACCAAAGAGTTTTTTGGCAGCAACTTTTGTGCTGGAATTAATTATGTTGATATTTAATTTAAGCAAAGTGAATAATGATCAAAGATTCAAGTGAAATATTTTTATTTATTATGATAACTGAGTTTTATAAAAAAAAAACAGAATAAGAGAATAAGAACAAAAATTCAAACTAGCACAAGTTATTAAAAACATACTTGGGCAAGGGCTGAGGTTTGTTGTTTGCAGATAAGTTGGAAGATGATTCAGAGTCATCATTATTAGGTTTGACAATTTCAAAAGTACCATTGATTTCAGGAGATTCTATGATCTCAGAAATTCCAGATACTGAGGCTATTGTGGGTTTGACAACCTTGGAAGATTTAGATACTGAACATTTGGCTTTACTTATTATATGGGGGTTCTCTAGCAAAAGGTAGCTTAAGTCATAATAAAATGTTTTGAGTGAATTATATAAATTAAAAATTTTCAAGCCTTGTATCTCATTTCCCCCACTAAATAAACAATGACCAATTTTTTCACCAGTTATAATCCTTATAGTACAGTGTTGTTAAATTTTAGAAACTGGAAATTGGAAAACACACATTCCAGTTTTCCAGAAACCTTATTGTGGAACAGTAACCAAAACTGGAACACAAATGGTTTTAAAAATTTTAAAAATGAATCAAATATTTATTATTTTTATTAAAAAAACGCCCACAAGATTTTTAAACAAAACCAAATTTTAATTTAGGGAACTATCAGCAAGTGGATTTAAATCTGGTCTAAATAAAGCTTCAATCTTTCATTGTCAGCAAGTGATTATTACTATCCTTTCTTTTGTTTGGGATAACAGAGTTACTGGGTGTATTTGAATGAATTGGAATGACTTCATTTTGCGAATTATTATTAAAAATAGTTGTATCATCTTCAACATCACCATTAGCTATAGTATCATAGTGATTTATTTATTTATTATTATTATATAATACAACATCTGAAAATTAAATATAAATGTTACTATACCTTGACTTGTTCTACCAATATTTCTTTTATTTTTTATTATTTCAAGTTGTATATTAACAAATTCAATTCTATTGGGATATACAACTTTGAAATTGTCACAAGATATAAGATGTTTTTCAATGGAAGGAAGAGTGTTAGAAATTTTACTTCTAACAGCTTCACTAAATGACCAATCAAAACCTTTCCTAACTATGCATCCCTTGCATATTGCCAGAAAATTGCTTTTATTTATCAAAACATCTTTATTAACATTAAAAAATTCATTAAAAACATGAGGTGGCTTTCCATGAGACATTTTTTGTTAAAATTTTCCAATTAAATTTGGTTTCACAAGTATCCAAAATTGGAAAATTTTCCAAATTCCAAATTCATTTCCAAAATGTTCCAGTTTCCAATTTTCCAGTTCCAGTAAAAATCTTTCTGAAAACCGGAAATTAACAACACTGTTATAATATAAACATATATTATGCAAAAATCTCAATTTTGGTCAGAGTGCACTTAAGCTATCTTTTGCTAGAGAATCCTTCATATAGGTCTTGGACCATATTGGTCTGCAGACTCATTCCATCTATGATTATATGATATCCTTTATTGTACAAAGTGCTGGATAGCATCTGGAAAATATTAAAAAAATTTGCATGTGTCAATCATAAGTTTAATAATAAAAAAGTGTAAAACTTACATTGGCACTGTAAGATTTACACAATATTATGTCAGCATCATAAGATTTATTTCCTGATGACTAAGCTTTGGCCTGGAGATATATCCTTGACTTTACTAGTGTTTAATGACTGTGATATCTTTTTTCTAGTCAAGGTAAGATAGTAAATTGTGGACCAACCAATTGTCCAGTATGTTTTCAGTAAAAAAATACAATTCATGTACTGTTTTTCCATATGTTATTTTCTGTAGGGAGATAAAGCAAAATGTCAATCCTTTGTTGACAGAATTTATTAATATTAAATAAAACAAAATTTCATTAAAAATGATCAACTACTTAAGATATATCCCACCAAAGTACTGATACAAAAAGGGGATATAAAAGAGGGTACAACTGTGGGTATTTAACTCCCAAGATTGTTTGGGGACCTCCACTTAGGGCTTCTATTCAAATAAATGAATAAATAAAGCAAATAGTTTGAATAAGAATTTGTATTTACAAATAGCAGTGATGTGCATTGGAAGCTTCCAATCAAACATTCCAGCCAATAAAATTCAAGAATTAAAAATTAAATTTTATCAAATTTCTGTTTCTTAACACCTCCCAAAAAATTTATGGATGTGTTTGCAATTAGCAATTATTATATAGCAATAATATACCTTTAACAATTGGTTAAAATGTTTAAAAAGTGTAAAAAATTATGTGCAGCATTAAATCGACATGGGTAATTGAATTGGGGAAAATAAATTTACATATTCATTTATTTGCACAAAATAAAAAAAAATTTTTTTGAGATTAACTAATTTATATATAAAAACTACATCACCCTGTGGCACAAAAAGAATAATACAACTTTTCATGCAAAGGTTAACAGTTAGCAATTTGATTATCCAAATCAGCATTTCCTGCATAGAAAAGTTTTTTTGATGACACTAAATTATGTTAGTTTTTATATAAAATTATTTTTTTAGTTTTAATTTATTCATATATAAAAGCCACATCACCCTGTGGCACAAAAAGTATAATGCAACTTTTCGTGTAAAGGTTGACAATTAGCAGTTTTTGTCACCTTTTTGCACCACCGATCACCAGTGTTGTGCCATTTATGGTTCCAATAAAATTTCATTGGAACATTCCAAATGTGGTTCCAATGAAGTTGACCAATGAATTTATTGGTTAATATCAATTGAAGATCTACATTGGAACATTCCAATAGCATTACAATGTTCCAATTGCACAACACTGCTGATCACTATAAGAATACTCCAAAATTAAACATGTTGTGTGATGGTTTAAAAAAGCATTGGAAGATTCAGAGCTTGTATTCAAACCCTATCTCTTAATCTGTATCCAATCTGTTATTACACAATCATATCTGTTATTTGATCTGAATATTATCAAAGCCATTTGAAATCTGGATTTTAGCTGTTAAAACATATCCAGATATCCATCTAAGGCTCCACATGAGCCAGCTCGCAAGCCAAATAACTTAGTAGGCTCACAAGCCAGCTCGCAAGCTGAATAAGTTTTTTGGCTTGCAAGCCAGCTCGTGAGGAGCTTTATATCCATCTAGTTCAAATATTCAGATTTTGGATATCTGTCAAGTTTCAAATATCTGAATATTTGGATATCTGTCGAGTTTCAAATATTCAAATATACTTCAAATTTCAATATTTAGATACTTGGGATATCTGTCATGTTAGATATTTTGATTTTATTGTTTATTATCAAAAGTATTTATGCCAAAAAAAAAGTGCATAAAAATTTTTTACATCAAGAAAAAATGCATATAAAAAAAAACAGAAAATTGTGTCAAAAAATTTCATATTTCTTTTCAAGAAAAGCTATAATATTATTTTTTATATTTTTTAACATTATTGTAATTATTTATTTACAAAAATTATTTATCAATCATTCATATTACAAAAAAAAATATCTCATATATATCATATATATATAGTACAAACAAATAAATTTGGATAAATTTAAATATCTGAAATTTTATCTGATTTATCTGAAATCTTATCCAAAATTGGTTGTTTATCTGAAATTTGATCTGATCTGAAATAAATTTTGTTTATCTGAAATCTGACAGATATCTCCAGATATCTGAAAAATCGGGTATACAGATACAAGCTCTAGGAAGATTGGAACTTCCATTCTTCCAATTCCCCAATGACCTTACAATGTAATTATTGTCCTCAATTTATCACGTGAATAAGTTTTGATTGGACCATAAATATTGATAACGTGTAAGCCTTTCCAACCTTCCAATGCCCTCCATCATTGGAAGATTGGAATTAGAAGATTGGAAGTTCCAATCCCTTCAAATCTTCCAATGGCACATCACTGCAAATAGAAACCCTACCTACCTTCACTGAATTACCTACTGGTGATATTCTTATTTCAGAAGGTGTCTGGCAACCTGAACATGTACACTATATATTAATTCAAAAAATGGCATCCTCAACATTGTTTGATCCAATAGACGGACATGGTAGTTATAAATACGCATATTTTGAAAGTGTATGACCCATTTTAATATTTGGTCCAATCATAATTAAGGATGAGCAGCATGTGATTTGCAATATTTATTTCTTTTTTTTAAGCATGCTTTCACGACTCGTTAGAGAACATACACAAAAACAACAGTCAGTAAGACGTAATAACGGTATAATGCTATTGTTAAATAACTAATTGATTATTACCTATATGGTTTTATTATGTAATATGACATTTCCACAAATGCAAAACCACTAACAACAAAATTTGTTCCATCATACATAGAACAACTTCGAAAAGAGGCTATTCAAGCAGTAAATGGAGTGACAGATTCTTTGTCAGACACTTTAAACGAAAGGTACATACATGGATAAATTAAAGAATGAATGATATTTTTTTACATTTTAATTTGGTTATCAAATTAAATTCATAAGAATAATTAATATTACAATTGACACAATCAATCAATCAATCAATCAATTTTTAAAATAATAAATTAAAAGAGTAGCATCAATATTCAAAACTCAACGTGAAATAGAATCAGAAAGTCGACATCTATCATCACAATCTGCTAAATATACCAAGCAAACTAAACAATGGTTGAATATGTTAAATTTA
Organism: Entrophospora candida; assembly: GCA_910592215.1. NCBI lineage: Eukaryota > Fungi > Glomeromycota > Glomeromycetes > Entrophosporales > Entrophosporaceae > Entrophospora > Entrophospora candida. Next base: position 6,940 of record CAJVPN010001765.1, read on the forward strand.
TTTAACACGGCAATAAAAGTATATATTCAAGTTTTTGTCTTGTAAAAAAATTTTTTTGATCAAGATTTATACTTAAACATAATTAGGAATTAGGTAATGTACAGAATTGGGCAGAAGTTGTAGAGAGAGATATGAGAGAAATAGCAATGACATTGGAGTTTGTTCATAAAGGTATGAGGGTAATATTGAGAAGTTAATTGACTGGCTTGTAAAAAAAATTTGTTAATTATTCATTTCTTAGTTTTGATTTTCTTATTATGAATGATTTATTTTTTATTTTTTATTATTAGGTACTGTTGTTGATAGTAATATATTGATAGAAGAGGATTCACATGAAGTGACATTGTCATCATCTAGTAATAATGAAGAGATCACTATGAATAAATGATGATTCAACATTCAAGCAAGAAAAAATTTTCAGATTTATTAATTTATAATATATATAATGGAATGGTTTATAATAATTAGTCAATAAATATATCATTATCATCATCATCACCATTAGGTAAAACCACACCATGTGTAAAAAATTTTTTTCACAAATAATTATTTTAAAAAGTTAATTTTATTCCAACTATATCATCCCTATTTGTGATATTACATTATTTATATTTTAACCAGCAATTAACTCTCTTTTTGTTACAACATATTTGTAAGACATGCAAAGATTTTCCACCTGTGTGTCTACTACTCATTTTTTTAAAAAAATCTTTTACATTATAATTAGTTATGGAACTTGTAACCACAAGGTGAACATCTACAAAATGGTTATATGATATCATCACATGGGGCCATGTACAAAAAAAAGATAATTATTTGAAAAATTGACATCATTCAAGCTTTGTCATAAAGTCTGACCCAAAAGAAAAAAGAACTATATAGTGGTAGTGACATTACCCATATTTATTCATTATTACATATTATTTATATGTAATTAAAAATAAATTTACACAATTTTTCATTGGTTCCAGTGATGTTTCCAAACTGTTCCAGTGATTTTTCTACTGGAACCGAAAATTTCCAACACTGATTTACTTATATCTAACACCCTACGCAAAATTACGCAAATCTGGTGTCTGGGTTGGAGTCACGTGTTTTCAAATATCATTAATTTTTAGATGAACTGCATCATAATAAAATTTATCTAGTCCACTGCTAATTTTAGCCACAGTCATAAAAAAGATAGTACATAACAAACGAAAACTTTGAAATTTATTCTATCACTTATAGTGCTTAAATTTTTCATTTTCGTTCATTCATTTTATTTTATTTTAAAACCAGGGGTTTTTTTAATAATCAAGCAAGCATAGTAAATTCAAAAAATCGTCGCCTAGTTTTTTATATGGACTACTCTTGTACCAATTTTTCGGTTTATTTGGTAATAATAATAATATGGTTGGCTCGGTCTAAAGACCTCCTATTGCTGCGCCATGAGACCAAATTTCAAAATGGCAATTTTGTAAATTCGTTCAAAAAATAGGACTTCACGTGATTTTAGTTTTCTTACTGCCAAATTTAGATACAATAGTCAAGAGCTAGTCTAAATTTGGTAATATTTTTCCTAAATTTAGAAATGATCATAGTAGACAAATTCCTTGCAAGTAGATGTTTTAAATAATTTTTTTGAGAAAATCTCTCTATTAAATTAAAACTAAAGACATATTCTATCAACTAATAGAGCTATTTTTTAAAAGGTAGGACAAAAAGTGACTTCTATACTTTTAAAATTTTCCCAAAATTTAGGAAGTCTTTTAGACCGAGCCAACTATAGTACCTGCATAAATTTACACATTAAATTTGATTTGCGCAATTTAATCTTGTTGTCCCCGTATATTAATAATATGCATACTTATCATATTAATATACCTTTTCTGGAAAAAAAAACGATTCAATACTACTGTTTTTGCATTCGAATTTTTTGTATTAATATATAAATATTTCACACAAAAACTAATTAATGTGTAAAAAAAATTTTTTTAATTTATAAAAAATGGTAAGAAATAGATAAAAAAATTTCATTTTAATTAAAAGAAAATTATTATATAATACATTTTAAATTTATTTTAGAATTCATCAAAAGGAGTTATCGATATTGGAAGTAATGGTATTCGTTTTGGTTTAGTCTCTTCATTAGATAGACATTTACCAGTACTTTATGAAGAACGTGCACCCATTTCATTATTTGATGCACAACATTCTTCTAAATCCGGGGAAAAATCCAATATATCAGAAAATGTTATACGTGATGTAGAGAATACCATGAAAAGATTTAATTATATGTGTAGAAGCTATGGTGTGGAAATTAAAGATGTTACTATCGTGGCCACCGAAGCAACTCGCACTGCGCCTAATTCTTCAGATTTTCGTGAAAGAATAAAAAAATCATTTCAAGCACCCGTTAAACTATTAGACAAAAAAGAGGAGGCTGTAGTTTCTGGCAAAGGTATTGCAGCAACTTATAATGGCGTGGAGGGTTTAGTAATGGATATGGGTGGTGGATCTGTAGAAATAAATTATTTGAAATTTGATCGAAAAACTGCCGAATTCAAAACATCAGATTCGCCAATAAATCTTCCTTATGGTGCTGCTGCTTTAACAAAATTATTGACACAAAATAATACTCCCGAGAAACTTACTGAATTATCAAATAATATAGTACAAGATTTAAAAAAAGGGATTGCAAGCTTAGATGCTCCTGAAGATGTCAAAGTTGATGGGAAATTTACCGTTTATATGAGTGGTGGTGGATTTCGTTCTTTAGGTTATTTATGTATGTCAGAAAGTGGAGCTGAATGTGATTCAGGTGAAAAATATTCTTATTCAATCCCAATAATCAATGGTTTCTATACATCTTCCGAGAAATTGAAAAAAGTAATAGAACCAATTACACCATCAAAACAAGTAGAATTTAAAACATCACCAGAATTAATATTTCCTAATGGAAATCCATTTCGTGTTGATAACAGGCGTGCTAGATTAATGCCAGCGTGCTGTTTCTTAATCAATGCTATAATGCAATGCATTGATATAGGTGATATTTATTTTTGTGAAGGTGGCATACGTCAAGGAATATGCTTTCAAATGATGGACAAAGAAATTCAAAAATTAGATCCATTAGAAACCTTTATTGAGAAAAACCCATTACAAACGGACCAGATTAAATATAGAACCCAACATATACTAAATATTTTGAAAGGTTCCATACCAGAGAAATTTGATGAAATACTTGATTCTGATGTCACTGGTAATAATAAACCAGAAAGACTCAAACGTCTTCTTCCTAGTATTATATCACTATCACAATGGTCAATGAACCTTGCAAAAGAAGCACGCCCAATCAACGGTTTTGCCTTACCACTTGCAGGTGGACTACTTTGTAACACTCCTGGACTAACTCATGTTGACAGAGCAATTATATCATGGTGTTTAATGTATAGATATTTTAGTGATGCAAATGAAGGTGAAGATGGTGTAGAAAAAGATATTAGTGTGATGGAACCTGGTTTATTTATAGGTATAAAAAATATGATTCCTGGTGGAGAGAGTGGTAGAAAGGTTTGTGAATTCATTGGAAAATTAGTTGGGTTTATTATTTTGTGTACGCCAGTTAGTAGTTCGGTAACTAATTTCACAAGTTATTCAAAACGACCTAAAACAAAATCAACAAACAAATCCAATTATAATAATAATAATATTTCAGACTTTGATAATCAATTAATTAAATTTAAATTAGAAAAATCAACTTATGAAATAGGAACATCTGAAAATCTTATGACAGAAACTATCGACATAACATTTTTAGATTCTGATAAATTATTCATTGTCAAAAATCCACTTGTCAAAGAATTCATTGGTTTCATTAATAATTTTAGTTATACATTTGAGTTCAATCCAAAACATCAGGATTCGTCAATTGAAAAATTAACAGTTAACATCAAAATCAATGAAATTCCTGAAAATGACCGGGAAGAAACAGAATCTGAACAACTTTCTGAAAAAGAAGAGGAAAAACCAGAAAAAGAAAAAGAGGGCGTGGAAAAAGATAAAGAAGGGAAAGAAAAAATAGTAATTCCAAATGGAAATAATCAAAAGAAATTCAAGTTTCTTAGAAAACTCACCTTGAAATTAAATATAAAAAAGACCGGATCAAATGAAAAATCAACATCTTCTTCAAAAGAATAAAAAAAAAATTAAAATTTATTTATGACAGACAAGTTGTTTGTTTATTTTACATTATTATTTATTAGAAGGAAAAAATAAAAAGATATATATCATTGAACTTTACTATCAACGCATAATCCAACTCCAATTACTACAAGTCCCATACCAATCCATGTTTCTTGATAGATTTTTTAATAAAAAAAATTATATTAATGGTGAATCTTTTTAATATATATATATATTAATTATTGAATATATCATCAATTGGAATATTTACCCTTGGATCCAATCTCTTCACCTATTAAGCTTGCAGCCAATGTAGTAAATATAAATGTTAATGAATTTGTTATTGGAATTGCTAATGATAAATCTGATTGTCCAAGTGTATAATAATAAACAATCGAGCCACTTAAATTAAGCAATAAAGGTAAGATATACTAGTAATTTTATAAATAAAAATTTATTATTATTTGTCATATGATGATTTTTATAATTGATTGTTAATTTACCTGCCATCTAGTAAACAAAAAAATAATCTCAAAAACTGTTTGTTTTAACCAATTATCATGTTTAATATTTTCAATTCCTTTGCTTCCTTTTTTAATAAACGGATTTGTGAATCCCCAGCATATTGCAACTTTAATAATAATATCAATGAGGTTAATTATTTTTAAACGTTAAATATTATTGTATTTATTTTAATAATAATAATTTGCACCTTACCTAATAAAAATCCAATTATGTTGTCTATTAATTTAAATATTAAAAAAAATTGTTGATTTATTATTATCATTCATTATTAATAATAAATTATAATTATTAAAAAATTTTTACTTGCGTGTTATTGAATTATTTTCCATCAAAATTTTTTTGTGTAACGAGAATTTTCTATATTATATATAGCATAGTGGACATTTGATTTCATTGGCTAAATTTTGTGACGATCTCCCTTCCAGATATCACGCAAAAATTAAAT
>CAJVPN010001766.1:0-12074 GCA_910592215.1 Entrophospora candida
GCAATTATTACATTGAGTGTAAATATTACATAATTTTTTATGCAAATATTACAAATTTACATATTAAAATTTATGGATGTAATATTGTGGTGGGAAAATTTCCTGATGTTGCGACATGGAACACTATTACCTATTCTTTGGGCACTCTGACAAAAATCTAACTTTTCACTATTACTATTATTTTTATTATTATCAATAATGTTATTATTAGTATTCGTATTTTCTTCGTTTTCATTATCTTCATCAACTTCACTCTCCACTTCTTTCTTCTTTTCTTTGTTGACCCATTCCTGAATTGCTTTACTTCTAGGATTGGTTTTTCGTTGAATTTTTTTGTTGTAGAAGCAGCAACACCTTTTTCCTTCTGCAAGTAATTCGTGAATTTCAATGACCATTTCACCAAATGAAATCTGGATTCAATCTGGTCTTTTCATCAAATAATTGCTTAAAATCCTTCCATAGATTTTCGATTTCATGCAAATATTTTTCATGGCCAGTAAAATGGCTTTTCTTGGTTCTATTTTATCAATTATTTGATCATTTTTTTGATTTATAACATAGAATTAATTTTTGTAAGTTTTATAATGAAGTAAGAAACCAAGCAAGAGTCCAATTAATAATCCACAAAAAAGTTCACTATTGAAAGTAAGCATCATGGATGAAAATATTGTATAAATATTTATTTGTTTTTAAAATTGTTTAATGGTGATTATTAGAAGGATTTGTTATTTGAATTTTTTTATCTGAAAATTAAGTGAATTGGTAATGTTTTTATAATGTTGCAATACAAGGCGAGATTATTTACCTTGTTCCAATGTTAATGAGAGAAAAACAAAGACTTATAAAACATATCCTTGAATGTAGTAGAATTTGTTCAAAAACTCAAACAACATTTTTATTGATAAACAATGCAATATGAAACTTTCTCTGTAGTAATAGTTGGTAAAAAAAATAAATCAATATTGTAATAATAAAATTATTTTCCTTCTAAGGATTTCTGCTTTTTGTTAGGTAATAATACACCTTCATTCTGCTTTCTTTTTCCAACATTTATTATTTTTCTTTCTTGGTAAATTTTGTAGGTAATCCTTTCTTTTCTTAGATAAGCTTCAAGTGCCTGTGTGAGGGGCAATTTTTTCACCTTGTTCTTTCTCCAAAATACTTCTAATGGTGCTATAATTTTTGGGTTCCATGGTAGATATAATGTAAATTAACTTCATATTAACTATTTCTATATAGGAGCAGTTCTATATATCACTTAACAAATGACTTAATTTTGATCCCTGAAATTCTTGTAATACCAATGTTCACTTTGTCTGGTTTTATTGCAGTATGCCTCAAATGATAATCTAATGTTGAAGTTGATGTGATGTCAGAATTAGCATATTTTGCACCACATTTGATTTCTGTTTGAGGATTGAGCTGGTTTTGAAAACTTATTTTTTGGAATTTTTTGGTTTCCAGGTTTTTACATATATCTGTCTTGTTATCTTGTCTTATCTGATGGATGATATCTGTTCTGGTATACTTTTTTATTTAGAATAAGATTTTTGATTTATTTGGAAAAGACAGATATTCTGATCTGGTGTGAGGCTCAGGTTACCCAGATGGTTAATGACTGATTAATATCTCTATTTATATATACAATTTAAATTTTATTAATAAAAATAGACAAAATTCAAATTGGCATGAGAGTAGTTTGTAACCTTACATTTTAAAACTAAGTGACAATTTTTTTTTGATTACTAAAAAGTTTCACTATGCTTGACTATAAAAAAAATTACATTAAAAATGAAATGAAAAATCTAAGCACCACATGTGAGACCATATATAGCTGGCACTCAATATAAGGAAGTGTTGATTTTCTTCACTATATCATTATATATTAAAATTATTCTCGGTCTAAAGAATCCTATTGCTGCGCCACTAGTTTCAAATCTCAAAAATTGCAATTTCGTGATTCGTTCAAAAATGAAAATTTTTCAAAAGTCCATGTTAAAAAAATTATTTTCCATCCTGCCAAATTTAGATACGATTGTCGAGTATTAGTCTAAATTTAGTAATGATGGCCGAAAATTAGTCTAAATTTAGCAATGATCCTAGCGCATGAGCATAGTAAAGTACATGTTTTAAAAAAGAATAGAACTCCACAACAAATAATTTTTTTGAGAAAATCCCTCTATTACATTAAAATTAAAGACCTATTCTATCAACTAATAGAGCTATTTTTTTAAAAGGTGGGACAGAAAATGACTTCTATACCTTCAAAATTTGCGCAAAATTTAGGAGGTCTTTAGGCCATAATTTCTACGCTTAATTTGAAAACTTGAATCCATTTTTGCAATAGCCAACATTAACAAGGGAAAAAATTTTGAATTTACTGCTACGTAATAGTAATATTCTTAGATTACATGAGATATGAATTTAAAGAGCGAATTTTTTTATATAAGAAGAGTTATGATTTTATAAAATCATCAAATAGAATTTTAATATAACTGACATTGGTTCCTGAATTTATTGATTCAAATATGAATTTAACGAACTTTGACTGTAATTGAGGGTCCTTGTTTTGACCAAACCTTAACTAACCATAAAACTTCCCTGTCATTTATTCCGAAGAATTTGATTTCTTACCATTAATTTTCGCATGATTTTTAATTCTCTTAATTCTCTTGATGCATTTTCTGATGTCGAATAACATTAATCGGAATTTAGAATATATATATAAACTTTTGTCAGTTAAAATATTTTAATAATTCAGAATATGTTATTAATTTATGTTTTATGATATGTACAGTATGTATGATAGATATAAATAATGTGGGACCTGAGATTTTTGCCAGACCGAACACTTTGTAGTTGTTTGTTTATGAAACTGATGGTTATAGTTTTAGGTTCCTATATAACTATTCTAATTTACTATTTCTCTACAAGTACTAGTATCATTTCTGGGACCAAAAAACGGCATAAGAAATTTATTATTACAAATGAATTTTACCTTCCTATCATTAAAGCCAAACTTCCTTTCGATAATGAACCAGAGGGGAATTTGTACATGCATTAATGATCCCATGATAAGGATTCTGAAAGCTAAAACTTACAAAGTTTTTTTACTCGGAATGAACACTAATAATGTTTACGTGGTGACAAATAATGAGAATTCTTCCAATGAAGATTATATCAACTTCAATAAATACTGTATATTTTGACTGGGGTCTATATTTAGTGGCTATTATATAAATGCATAATATTTCTATGCATAATTGGTGCTCGCTAACCATACTCTTGATTGTGCCCCATAAGTTCTATGGATTATAATTATCCAAAGATGACTTCACCTAATTCAAGGATTTATGTCTCGTATATTTTAACTGATATCAGTATTCTAATTATTTATTAAATATAAAATAAGGAATAAAAGATAAAGCAAGAACATAATTAAATATATTAAATATAATATAAAAATCTATGCTAAAATTCTTTATTTAAAAAAAAATTGTTTATAATTTGTTTGGATATTTAAATATGCTTTTAAAAAAAAATTATAGATAAGAATCAAGATAATTGTGAATTAATAATTGGTTCGCCAAAAAACATTCAACTTATTATATTCTTATCTTCAGTAGAAGTATTTGATAATTCACCACCTGGGCAAAGCTCTTCAAATTTTTTATCAAGCACCTCCTAGATAAGCAAACAAACAAAAAAAAACAATTCATTATAAATTATTGCCTTGACATATATTATTATTGTTACTATTATTATTCATTATTATATTTTAATTCACCTGCATCTTATTAGCATCATTGTAAATTTGTGATCCTTCTTCATTAAAAGTTTTAGCATTATTAAACATTAGATACCAATCTTCTTTACATTGTTTTATTGTTTTATAATAAATTCCTTTTATTCTTTTTTTTATGGTATCCATAGCTATAGGATTTTTTATGATTTGGAAGTATAATGGATAATCTTTTATTTTTGGAAGTGTGAGAAAGAGATATGCTCGCTGACGTGGTTCACTATATATCAATAATCATTTAGTAAAAAAAATGTGTGAATTAACAATTAATTAATTTTCTTCGAAGAAGTAGATTTATTTACCCATCTGATTCGTCCATCAAATTTTCCACCACTGAATAACATTCCATAAAAATATTTCTCATCTTTTCTCGAATCTGTGGTGGAACGTCGTCAACTTCAACAACATCAACACTATTACTTTTAGATATTTTTCTCTTTTTCTAAGACAAACAACAACAATTTAACATAATTAGTCATCGCATAAAATTAAGTAAATATAATAAATAATTCAAAAATTCTAACTTTAGATTGATCTGGATATGATTCATTAATTGTTTTCTCATCATAACTATCAAATTCTCTTTTTGTCTTGCCTTTCTTTTTGGATGGTTTTGGTGTTAATCCAGAATTATTATTGTTACCGTCTAAAATTTTCTGTGCATCTTTACGTGGTCTTCCTCGTTTTTTCTTACCATTTGTGCTATTAATATTCACATCATTTGAATACACATTAGGTTGTTGAGACGACTCTTGTTGCGATGATCCTTGTTGTGATGATCCTTGTTGTGATGATCCTTGTTGAATCGTTGCTTTCTTGTATTTTTTTTCTAATCGTCGTCTTTTGGCCGCTTGTTTCTTGACAATCAGTTCTTCAAGTTCAATATCCTCATCTTCAAGTGCCTAAAAATATCAAAATTTAATTAGATAAGTAATCAATCAAAATCAAACTAATCACTATGCACAAACTTTCTCACATACATTCACCCACTGTTCTTCTGTTAATCCATCATCATAATGAATATTTCCTCTGACTCTTTGACCACGACCATATTCGACATTTGAATCATCATAATTTATAACCGTTTCATAATCTTTTGTGTATATAGACGGCAATTCACTTTCCTCTATCAATCTTCCAGGCCTCCTGCCCTTACCACCTTTCATACGCCATTCAACTTCTTCTTTTTGATCCCTTTCAATATCCATATTTTTAAACCTTTCAAGCTCTTCATTATTTCTTGATATTATTTCATTAAGTTCATCATCATCTAAATCTTCTTCCTCTTCAACATCATTAACTTCATCGACATCATTTCCCAATAATGAACGCTATCATGATAATAATAATAATTACTGTTATTATTTCTTCGAATTATTTTTCAAAGAAGATTTGCACATACCAGGTAGGCCTCACGTTCTTCTGCTGTACTTTTATTGTCAAATTTACCAGCCTGAATCACTTTACCATCGATATCAAGCTTGTATTGAGCTCTTGCAAGAATAGTTTCTTCAATAGATTTTTGTGATATAAGTCTTAACACTTGTACTTCCCTTGTTTGTCCAATACGATGTGCACGATCTTGAGCCTGTAAATCTTGATGTGGATTCCTTTATATATATATTTTTGAATGAATATTTGCGAATATAAAAGCAAAAACATAATAATAACAATAATAATAATTTTACCAATCAGAATCAAATATTATAACAGTATCGGCTGATTGTAAATTAAGACCAAGACCACCAGCTCTTGTGCTCAATAAAAATATAAAATAAGGTGAATCTGGTGCATTAAATTGCTTTAATAATTCGGATCGATCTTCAGCCTACCACAATAAATGTGTTAGTAAAAAATAAAATAAAATAAAATAATATTAAATTGTATTGACTTTTTTTTTCTACCTTTGTTGTACCATCCAAACGTAAATGTCTATAACCACGCCAATTTAAAAAATCTTGCATTATTGTCATAATAGCAGTCATTTGAAAAAACATTAAAACCTTATAATAAAAATAATAATTAATTGAATAATTTTAATAATATATTATATAATATGTTTTATATTTATACGTACTCTATGATTAGTACAAGAAAATTTTGGAAGAATTCTATCTAGTAGCTCAAACTTGCCAGAAACACGATATAAAAGTTCGTTGCTAAAATTTGATTTGAAATCTCCTTCGACTTCTTCAAAAACAAATGGATGGTTACAAATCTTACGTAACTGCATTATAGTATTGTTTAATCCCTTGATACCAGTTTTTCTGTATAAAATGATGATAATGATGATGATGAATGAATGAAAAAATAAATAATTATTCATATATTCATTTATCCATCCTACTCGTCGTTGATTAACATACCCTTTTTCACCATTATTAACAAACAAAACACCAAGTTTTTTCATTTGATTGTACAGCTTAAGTTGTAAACTCGATAATTTACACTTGATTACCCTTTCAACTTTATCAGGTAATTCCGATTCTACATCCTTTTTTAGTCTACGCAAAAGGAATGGTCTTAAAACCTAACATCATATACATGAATGCATTATTATAATTGTAAAAAATTCCTTTTTATTAGTAATACATAAAAAATGTAAAAAATATACTTTATGTAAACGTCTAATTATAAGTAACGATTCTTCTTCATTCAAGGCTATTTTATCCTGTCCACCAGTATTTGCAAATGGTGTATTGAACCATTCATCAAAGCTTTTAACAGAATTAAAAATTTTAGGTAATAAGAAATTCAATAATGACCATAGTTCAGGCAAATTATTCTATATAAATTATTTTTTAAAAAAAAATAATCAACAACTGATCAAATTTTAACGTTATTAGCATCAAAAGTAATCAAACATATATACTTGTAATGGTGTTCCGGTAAGAATCAATCGATAACGGCATTGATAAGTATTAGCTAATATCATTGATATTTTTGAATTGGCATTTTTCATACGATGTCCTTCATCTATTATCACATAAACCCATCTGATTTTACTTAAAACAGATTTATCCTTAATTATATATTCATAAGTTGTAAGCAAAACTTGAAAGTTAATGTGTTTAATGTATCGGCGTTGCAGTTCTTTGCGTACTGACGGAGTTCCTTTATAAACACATTTCATAACTGATGGCGCCCATTTTTCAAATTCCATTGTCCAATTTGTTAATGTGCTTTGTAAAAAAATAAAATTATTGTTAATAATATTACAAATATATATATATATATATCATTTTTTATTTTTACTTACGATAATGGAACTACGATTAAGAATGGGCCATTCTGCCTTTTCATTTCAATAAGATATGTAATTAAAGATATCGTTTGAATAGTTTTTCCAAGACCCATTTCATCTGCAAGTAGACCATTTAACCTATTATTGTACAAAGAAACCATCCATTGTAGTCCTTTGATCTTTTTTTAATTCATTAATTTTATTTAAAAAAAAATATATATTAATTTAAATAAAATCAGAGGAATAAATTCAATATTGACAATATACTTACCTGATAATCTTTGAGTGTACCTCCTATCATAATAGAGGGTTGTATAACTTCTTCCCTTATTTTATGTGCAACTTGATAATAATCTATTTTTTTTCCATCCTATATTTATAATTATTAACGTTTATTTAAATAATAATTTTTAGCATTCAAAATTTTTTCAAATAAAATAAATTATATAAAATGAACAAATATGCATACAACAATAGTCAAAGTATCATCATCATCACCGCCACCACCACCACCATCATCATCACCACCATCACCACCACTCCCACTGTCACCACCACCATCATCCATCAATTCAATACCACCTCTTACAGATGGATCGTTGTGTGAATCATCATTTTGTTGTGCGACAACAGCCTGAGCTAAAGAATCAAGGTAAGAATCAGTTTGTTTTAACAAATGGGTGATTCTGGTGTCTTTAGCCTCATCAATAAGTTTCAAGTAAGCCTCTTCATCATCATTTTTCAATGCACTAAGACGTTCTTTTGAGACACGTTCAGCTCTTTTTTGTTCTTCTTTCTCAACTTGTAGATGATAATTTAACACAGAACGACCTAATTTCAATCTTTTGTTTTGATTAGTACAATGCCATTGTAAAAAGTTATGACCGTGACTACAAATGCTTTGTATAAAATTTGTGTGTTTTTGTTTTTCCTTTCTTTCTCTATCTTCTCTTTGTTTTATTTCAAGGCCTTCAGTAATTCTAGCATCCATCATTGATGACTTTTTCATTATTCTGCAGGAAGCATGATCTACTGAACAAATTAATTTAGTATTTCTAGCCATAGCAAAAAATAGCTTATTACGAAGCTACAGAACAAAATAAATTATGAATGAGTTATAATAATCAATCAATTAATTAATCATAAATTATAAACATAACATAAAAAGTTCAATACCTTTGTTCGTAGATTTGATAATTTAAAAGACTTGTATTCAATCAACCTTTTGTATTCTAAATGATCCAAGTGATTATTGTTTGGATCATTTAATCTGACTTTATTAATGAAAGGTATTTGTTCAAGTTCAGAGATTCTTTGATTTATTCTAGCATTTAAGTAACTCTCATGTTCCGCGGCCAAAATAAAAGAATCAATCCCTATAGGTGATATGGAGGGAATCAATAACCTTTGATCTTGAACAGCATTTTTATAAGTATTGATAGGTTTGTGGTAAGTATGTGGATCGATAAAATCATTATAGTGTGTTGAAGAAGTAGCATTTATTTGAGGTATTGTAGTTGTAGGTATTGTAGGTGATGATGATATCGGAAGTTGTGGCATTGAATTTCCAAAAATTGAGGGAAAATTTGAAGCTTGGATATCATTATTGTTATTATTATTTTGATGCTGATGATGAAGCTGTTGTTGCTGCTGCTGCTGCTGCTGCTGCTGCTGCTGCTGTTGCTGTTGCTGTTGCTGTTGTTGATAATGATGATATAGAGGATGCTGTTGATGATGGTGATGGGGACGAGAACGATGTGAATGTGAATGATTTGACTGAGCAGGTTTTTCAGATATTAATCTGGACAAATCTTGCATAGACATTATTCCTTGGATAGGTTCTGGATTAAACATTGCCTGTTCTAATTGTGGTGGCATTGGTATATTACGAGATATTAATTTAAATGCTAAGATTTGAAATTTCAACGCAATCAATTGTTCTTGTGATAATAGTGGCGAGTTAGTATTGTTAGAATTTACATTAACTTCAGAATTTGATATTCCGCTATCTTTATTGTTACTATTATTAATGTTATTGTTACTGTTATTATTATTGGAACTACCGTCATTATTATTACTGTTGCTTATATTATTATCATAACTACCATTAGCATTATTTATTTTATTTTTTACATTACTAGTATTAGTAGTAATAATATTATTAATATTATCACTACTATTACCACTACTACTATTATTATGAGAATTACTAGAATTAGAACCAATAATATCAGATTGTTGCTGATTCATTTGTTGTTGTTGATGATTTATTAATTGCGATGGTTGCACTGTTTGCGAAGGCTGTGATTGTGTTTGTGCTTGTTGCTGCTTTTTTTGAGCTTGTTGTTGGTAAGATCTTAAAATGTTCATTGATTGAGCAAACTCGGGGCTATTGGCTTCAGTTGTACCTTGTGCTTGCATTTTTTGTATCCTCTTTTACTGTTAACAATCATGTTATTTATTATATTGGTATAATTTGATTTTAATTTATTTTTTTAAACATTATTATTAAATTATAAAAAAAAAAATTTAAAAAACAATTAATTTCCACCAAAAAAAATAAGAATAATTAGAAAACACTTACAGTTAATAGCTGCTGTCTCGACTGAGCAGTTGTTGGGAACTCATATGACTGCGGCTTGGTTTTTAATTTATTATAGGAATTAGTGCGACAGCATAATGAAAGTCTGAATTTGTCGATTATTGTTACCATTACCATTTCAGTGCGCGAATTCGCGTGTTACGTTACACGTTTCTTGAAGATAGTCTCCAAATTTGTACTAGTTTTTTGATGAAATTACACTGTTTGCTACACTGTTATTTATGTTAGTTTATTATTTATTAAATTCTAATTTGACAATTTGGGAAATAAAAACAAGCGCTTGGTATATTGTTGTATGTGAAATTGAAATTATGTGAAATTGAAATATTATGGAGTGGGGTGAAATTCTGATTGGCTAATTTGAATTTCACACATGTAAATTTGAATTTCACATATGTGAATTGCGAATTCACATAATTTCATTTTCACGTACAACAGTATGAAAAGTTAAATGTGAATTGTGATTACAATCAAACCTTGTCACAACAAATGCATAAGAAAGTTTCCTTTAAAATTCATTATAATACGAATTAATTATAATTTACTGTGACAAGCAAGGTTTGACTAATTAGATATTTTAAATTTATTAAAGAACCAACAGGGGTTCCATACATAAATAATTAATGTGTACACATTTGTCTATCAAATAACTTTCCTTTTTTTGAAGATGTCTCAACAAAAAAGACAAAATAAAAGAAGGCAAGAAAACATATCTGGAGAGATTGCCAGGTAAGTGTTTTAAGAATGGTGGTGGTGGTTGTCATGACTTTAATTTTTAGAGAATCATTTGAAAGTTACTTTGTTTACAAAGATGAAAAGAATACAATTTTCATGAATTCGTAATATTACAACCTATACTTTGGTAGTGTCAGAGGATCAAATTTAAAATCTGACTTATTTACTTCATACCTAGTCATCAGTAAAAAATACTCAAGTTCATTAAAACAACTATCAAAGGTAAATGTCATAAATATATACAAATTGTTCTGGAAATGATGAGAATCCTTTACAAAATAAGCTTTTTGCATAATATGGTAGCATCACTACAGAAATTTTTGATATCATTCAAGATCACTGATTTCAAATCTGGTTATAGCTGATTGATTCAATCATTAATGCTAAAGAAACAAAATTATTGAGGCTATTGCTGTTCATTGCAAAAATGGAATAAAATAGTTATTTTTCAAATATAATTAATTATATAAATAAAGTTGGTGTCTGCAGCTGATTAAAAATTCTCCAATGTAGGAGTGTTGCTGTTTTGGATTTTCCCTGGATTCAAAGTTTTGAATCTTGGATTGCAGTCTTGCCAGTGGCATGCCTGCTCACCAACAACCCTACCCCCATTTAAATAACAAATTCAGTTGGACAAATAAAAATTAAAGAGAAGCAGAAAATTTGGGAATGATTAATTTATAACATACCAAAATCCGAACCATTTTATGCCTTTTTTCTTGTTGGCCACATTGCTGACAAAGATGTATATAATCATGTGATAATTTTAACCTACAGGACAGGGGACTGATTGGGCAAAAACCCAAATTATGTGCGGATTTTTTTAGCATATTTATCATATATTTCAACACATTGTAAATGTTGACAACAAAATTCAACTAACAATATATTTTTTGAAATCATGGATTATAAAAAGAAATTTCTATAATAAATCGAATAACTTTAAACCATGTTAACTTTTTTTTTCATAATAAAATCAAACAAAAATTTTTTATAGTTTTATTGCTTAAGTCTTCTATAATAAATCTATAGAGTGTTTTTTCCCCTATCTCATGTGATGATAAAGTTTTTCTATTAGCAATCTTTTTCAATTTCTTTAGAACATATAAAAAAAATATTTTTTTATTTGGCAAGAAAAAAAACTTAAAAGCTTGATATATTTATATAATTTCCCTTGGTTTCATGTTTGTATCTTTTTAGTTGAAGGCTCTGATACAATTTTTATTTATATAGTTTTTATATATGCAACAAAACCAGACAAAGTGAACATTTGTATTACCAAGAATTTCAGGGGTCAATAATGTTGACATCACAATTGTGTTACCAATGTAATGTGATCACAATATTCTAGACAAAAATATTTAATTTACATCAGATCTACTATGGAACCCAAGAATTATAGCACCATTAGAAGAAAGAACAAGGGGATAAAAATTGCTCTTTACATTTTCAAAATAAATGATACTCAGACACTAGAAACTTACCTAAAAAAAGAAAGGGTTACTTATGAAATTTACCAAGAAGAAAGAGTATTAAAGAATTCTAGTAAAGAATCAAAAAAAAAAAGAAAACTGGCAGAATAACAAATAATTACTTTTTTTCAACTTTGTTACTTTTTTAATTACCTTTTATTTTCAATCAAGGTCATTTTTTAGTTTCTTTAACTTCAATTTGAGCAACTTGTTGAGAAG
>CAJVPN010001767.1:0-12073 GCA_910592215.1 Entrophospora candida
TACAACCTCTGAACATTTTAAAAAAAAATTGGGAGAGTGATCATGATCATGATCAATGATCAAAAGATTTATACAACACAATCAATTTTGTGAAATGAAAATTCTCCTTTTTCTTTTGAAAATTTCCAGAGAGAGATAGTATCATTGCCAATTCTTTCTAAATACTACCAAAATATTGCCAATTTTTTCTAAATTGTCACAAAGTATGTTGCACCGATTTGATTGAGTTGTATTCTTTTGTTAAAGAGAAAGAATAAAATGTTATATACAGTCAAACCCCCTAAGTGCACTCCCCTTAGGGAGGGTGTGCATTTTATTGGCTGCACATATTAGTGACTCATGCAACACTAATTAAAATTTTTAAATGAATCTATCTATTGTAATTTGTTCCATTGTATTTTATTTTTTTTTAATTTAATATATTTTTCAAGAGAATTAACTGATTTTGCTTGTTCATTGTATGGACAATTTGTTAACTATGGCAGAAATAGGTTGATAAGAATGTTAGTTAAAATGGTTTTTGAAAAAATCAATTTTGGTAAGCAATTTTGGATTTACAATATTCTTTGTATCAATAGACATAAAAAATCTATCCAGCCTTTTAATATTTAATTAAAGAGTCCAGATATAATTTTGGCAACTAATAAAATTAACTTCAGCATTTATGAAAAACTATTTCACCATTATTAAGAGAGCCAGCTTCAGCTAACAATGCTTACACTTGACTCAATTGGGTGACTTTTTGATGCAATTAATTGAGTCATATGAAAAACATATACACAGTGAATCTCGATTTAATGGATCTTGATTTAGCGGATACTAATTAAAAATCTCGGTTTTATGGATAAAGTTCAAAGAACGGTTTCATAATAAACCTTAATAAAAACCTTCTCGATATAGCGGATATCTCGGTTTAACGGATTTTTGGAAAATTTTCCCTAATTGCCCAAACTATCCGTTAAATCGAGATTCACTGTGTAAATAATTGAGTCAAAACACAATTACACAATTAAAAATTGAGATTTTGGGAATTAAGTCAAAGCCAAATTAATTTTGACATGTAATTTCTAAGGTTACACGATGAACAATGCATAAAATCACGTGAAAGTCACGGGCGTGCATTTAGGGATGTTTATATAGTTGGAATGAAAAAAGACCGTGCAGTGCAGGTATAAAGGGGTGCACTTATCTCTTAGGTCCCAAGCTTGGGAATGAGTGAAAGCGTGCATTTAGAGAGGTTGTGCATTTATGGGGGTTGACTGTATAAGCTAAAATTACAACATATTTATCCATTAAAAAATTTTGATATTTATTAAAATATATGTACATATTTTGATTTGCTGATCAAAAAGAATGTATTAATAAATAAATTTCAAGTTTTAAAATGTCCCAATAAAATAAATAGATAAATTGTTCTAATAAATTGTTCTAATATAAATGTAAACATAAATATATTTATATATAATCTATAATTTACAAATACATTTTTAATTGTTTTTTTTTCTTCCCTCATCTATAAATATAATAACTATATTATATTAATAAATATTGATTACCATCATTATTATCATCAACAACACTGTCATCACCATTATCATCAACGTTATCATAAATATTATTTTCAATAATAATATTATTATTATCATATTCAAAATAATCATCATATTCATCGTTTTCATCGTTGTTGTCTTGTAAAGTTTTTAATATTTCCAATTCCTTTTCCAATTTTTTAATTTTAATATTTCTCCAATTTTTACTAATGTTATTATTATTATTTCCACCACCATCATCATAATCATCATAATCATCATCCAATAGTCTAAAATTTAGAATTTCACCAATTCCCTCTTGCATCAAAGATCTCAACATCTTACCTTCACTTTGTGCCTTAATCAGCAATCTTTCCAATTCATCTGATTTCTTTAATGATTTATCTAATAATCTTGACTTATTAGTTAATTCAAGTTTCAAACTCGACATTTCTTTCTCTAACGTCGCCACTTCTTGGCTCGAATCCTTCAATCGTTGCTCTGTATCATCAGCTCTTTTATTAGCTATTACCAATGTTTTTTGTACTTTATCAAATATCATTTGTTGTTCTTTCAACACTTGTTTTAATTGATTTATTTGTAAATTTTGTAATTTAATTGTTCTTAAATTTTGTTGTTGCTGTTCATTATGTTGATCACGATCATGAACATGAACATTTGTATCTTTGTTTTTATGTGCTGATGATACAATGGAAAGAGCAGTTGAAGCAGATGTGTTTTCATATTTTTGTAGTTTTGCTTTATAATACGCTACTTCGTCTAATGCATCTATACGAGACTTTTCACTTTCTGAAATTTTTTGTGATGCTAATTGAGACTGAAGTTTTATATTCGTCTTTTTTTTTTTTTTTGCGAAAAAAAGATTAATCCGTTAATTCATTCACAATAATTCATAATTATATTAAAAAATAAAAAAATAAAACCAAACCTTGTAGTATTTTAATTGTTGTTTCATCTTTACAATAACATCGACTATTTTATATTTATCTGATCCAACTTCAAGATTATTCATTATTTCTTCAACATTTTGTAAATAATCACTATCACCATCATCAACAACATTAACTATCTTTTTTTCTCCGCTACCATTACCACACGAATTAAATTCTAATTCTTTAGTCGACTTCATAAGATTTTCTCTTTTTTTTGCATCAATTATGCTTTGCTTTTGTTTTTCTAATTCACGGAAAAATTCGTCATTTTCTAAAGTCCTTGATGTTGTTGGTAATGACGATGAAAGTTTGGATATTGTATTTTTTTGTTGTTGTCTATTGTAATTATATTGCTGACGAGATTGTTGGTATTGTTGTTGTTGTTGTTGATTTAGATTATTATAATAAATATTATTATCTGATATTGTCCTAGTGTGACTATTTTGATGTAAAGGTGATGGTGACGTAATAGGTGATGATGATATAGAAGGTGATCTTGGTGATTGATTAAATGATGATGTACTACTTCTTCGTAACTTTGAACGTGGTGGAATAGGCTCAGTATTTGCACTTAGTGAAGATGTTATCATATTATTATTAATATTGGTAATAGGAACAGCAGCAATGGCAATGGCAGAAGAAATGGCAGTAGTTGTTGTTGATTTCAGTAGATAATTATCATCATTTTGGATAGACGACGATAAAATTGTTTGCTGTTGTTGTTGAATATGGTGATTATGTATTGGAATTATCGGACTTTCAGGTATAAGGACTTGTTCAGTTTTACTTCCAACTATAATTCCAACATCAACATTATTAACGTTGTTATTATTCATACGAATGGGTATAAAAGTTGTTTTTTTATCTAATGGACGAGCACCACGTGGTCGTTGCTGAATATTGTTGTTGTTGACGGGGGAACCTTCTCGTAACTTTTCAAAACTACTTTTTTTCGACAACGTGCCACTGCCCTCAACACTGCTGTCATTTTTTTCCACCTGATGATTGTGTTGTTGATATAATTGAGAATCTTGTAATGGCAATGTTCGAGTTATATTATCATCATTGTTTAATACCGGATTTTGATCTTCTTCATTTTCATTGTTATCAATGCCATTACCAATACTATTATCACTGCCATTATCAATAATATTAAAATCATTATTTTCAATTATCACCGCATTTCTAATATTTCCTCTTAAACTTTTTGTGAGATTCGATTGGTTGTTTGGTATTTTGCCATCAAATGACACTTTACCAGGTGTATTCGAATATTCGACATATGTTTTATGTGGCTTATAATTATCGTGTTCCTTTATCTCTACAATGTTTGATTTTGTTGTTCCTGACAACTTTAAATTTGTTGGAAGTTTTGATTGTTGATTATTATTATTATCATAATTGGTGATGATATTATTAATATTATTATTTATTTTTAGACTTTCAAGGTTTGTTGAGTTAAGAATGTTTACGGGAGAATTATTATTTGTTGTTCGTTGATGAGAATTTGAATTAAAACTGTTTTTTCTTGCATGTGATTTTACAGGTGGTTGACGTTGAAATCTTTGTTGCTGTTGTTGAGCCTGTTGCTGTTGTTGAGCCTGTTGCTGTTGTTGAGCTTGTTGCTGTTGTTGAGCTTGTTGTTGTAATTGAGCTTGTCGTTGAGTCTCTTGTTGAATTTGCTGTAATTGAGCCTGTCGTTGAGCCTCTTGTTGAGCCTCTTTTTGAATTTGCTGTAGTTGAGCCTGTCGTTGAGCCTCTTGTTGAATTTGCTGTAGTTGAGCCTGTCGTTGAGCCTCTTGTTGAGCTTGTTGTAATCGAGCTTGCTGTTGAACCTCTTGTTGAGCCTCTTGTTGAATTTGCTGTAATCGAGCCTGTCGTTGTTGAGCCTCTTGTTGAGCCTTGTCTTCTTCATCGTCATCATCTATTTGCTCATCTTCGTCATCATATTGTTCATCTTTTTGCTCATCTTTTTGTTGAGAATCATCATCATCGTCATAATAACTACCGCTACTAATACTACTGCTACAACTGTTATTAATATTATGATCAATATTATATTCCACCACTTTTTGTTTACCTTTAACATCTTTATTAGTTGATGATAATTTGAGAATAGATTCTTGACTAGACAATAATATTGCTTCTTCTAATACAGGAGAAAGTTTTGTTTTTTTTGGATATGGTGAACTAGAAGAACCAGAGATGATTTCTTGTGATAATTGTTGATCTTGATTTTGTTGATGACCTTTATTATTAGTACCATTGCAATTACCATTATTTATTGGTATAGGTTGTGAAGATAAAGATATTGATGATGAAGATTTTGATGATGTTGTTGATAATGTAGAAGCTAGTGATGATGTTGATGATGATTTCATTATATTTGATGATGACATTTTTTGAGACTTTGTTGTAATAACAGAAGATGATGAAGAATCTGATGAATTATTTCGTCTACCTGAAGTATTATCTCCAGATGGAAATTTTATTTTTGCTATATTATATTTATAAAGTTAATTAATAAGGCTAACTACTAATAAATAAATAAATAAATAATCTAAAGATATATGTATAACAATATAATCTTACTTGTATCTAATATATGGACTATTCCTTCGTTATCTGGTCTGGGATCTTTTTTTGAATCCCCACCAAAAACTAAAATATTATTTTTAACTTTTGATACAGTTATACCATATCTAGGACATGGAGATGGACCCAGTTTAGGGAACTTGTACCATCTTTTATCTATAAAAAAAAATAACGAACAAATGAATGATTTATTGAGGTTAAAAAAAAAATTTTTTTTGAATTATTTACATATAATCAATTAGTCAACTAACTTGTTATTCTGAACGCAGCCAAATCTCCCAAAACCTCTCCTTCTTCTGATCTTCCACCAAAAATATAAATCACATCGTTCATTATAGTCGCTCCATGACCTTCGCGTGCTTGAGGAGTATATCCTGAACATTCTAGTTCATCCCATTGATTTGTCTTTACATCATAACACCAGATGTCATTATAACATTTAATTTCATCAGTTCCACCGAACCTAAAAATATAGCATTTAATTTATTAAACAAAACTAATTAAATAATTAACGAAATCATAATTAATTAATAATAGTAATCATTGGTTTACATGTAAATTTTCCCATTATATGGACATGAAACATGTTTCATTCTAGGAGATGGTGCATTTCTAGGAGGAATTAATGAATCCCAAAAAGATTGAGTGAAGTTAGGACCTTTATTAAAAAAATTTTTTTTAAAAAAACCCCAAAAATTCAAATTAATAATTGATAATTCAAATTTCAAAATTCAAAATTCAAAAAGAATAAACAAAAAATTTCATTTACTTGCACAACCCCCGAATCGAGAAGAAAATTTGAATTTACTTTTCTTTTTAGTTAGTAACTTCAATGCTTTCAAATCAAATGTTAAAAAATCATTCAAGTATTCATTGTTTTTATTTTTACCACCAAAAACATATAATGTTGTATCAACTACTGTTGCAGTATGACCAAACCTTCCAATGCTACCATTGCTGCTGCTACTATTAACAGTGGAAACTTCTCCATCAATATTAAAGTTACAAATAATTTGTTTAAGCCAATGTTTTGAAACTGTAAAAAATTGTTTTTATTATTAATCGAAAATAACCATCACAAATAATTTAATTTAAATCAATCGATCAAATTAAATTAATCACCAATATCAAATATATAAATATGTTCATCCAAGTTGTTTTCTTTTGGATCGTCAACAATTCCACCAAACACTAAAACATTAATAATATTAATATTAATGATTAATGATATTAATAATTCAAATTAATTATTCGAACCTACCTATCATATGTGTTGCAAAACTTATTTGAGAATGTAAGCTTCTTGGTTTAGGAATATCTCCATATGCTAAGATTGGAAGAACATTAAAACCATCTAAAAAATAAATTTTAAATTTAAAAATTAAAAACAATCCAACCAATTAATTAATTGATCAATTAACCGATCAAACATTAATTAAACAATTAAATAATCAAATAATCAAGCAGTAGACCGATCAATTATATAATCAACAACTTACTTGCTTCAACCACATAAACTTCATTGGTTGTTTTTTCTCCTACAATTCCTCCAAATATTATAATTGAGTCATTATGATCAAATTCACTCGCAGAGTGATTATATCTTGGAAAAGGATTAAAAGTATGCAATTTCTTTTGGGACCAAGGGAAATTAGAGGAATGTTGTTTAGACTGTTGTAGTGAAAAGGATTTGTAATTTGATGAATTCGGCATACTTTTTGAAAGCATTTTTGAAGTTTTTTTGAAAGGTTTTTTTTAAAAATAAAATTGTATATATTCTATTTTACAAATTTTATATATAAGTCAGTATTATTTTTTATCTTAATTTAAGTAATCTATATATTAAATATTTATATATATATATATTATCTATAAATTTTCTTCATTAAAGGAAGAGGAAAAGAAATTATTTAGTAATAATTTTATTATCTTTTGCATTTATGTTCAAAACCATTGAACCAGCGTCCCAGCGTGGTAAGTTAATAATTAAACAAGTATTTTAAAAGATTTTGAAAAAGAACAATGTTAAAATGAAGAATGTTACGTGTGACATTCTTATTCTTTATTTGACAATGTAGTAATAGGTGTTAGCTTCAGGGGTAAACGAAATACCCCAGTTATGAATCGGTAACAATTAATAATATAATAATGTAATAATAATAATAATTAAATAAATTAAATTAATACTTTTGACATTAAATTTTATTGGCACAATGATCATATTTTACATTAATTTTTTTTATGCAGAGGTACGTGTAAGGTATATTTTGTACTAATTAAATATTTAAAGATTTACAATATGAATTTTTAGGGGAGAAAATAACAATAAATGGTTCTTCTCTACAAAATTCAAATCAAAAATCAAATTCTAGTCATGGTAAAATATAGGATTTTTTTAAATTTAAATTTAAAAATATAGTCGAGACTCATTTCAACTAGCATTTAAAATCGCGTTTTCAATGAATTTTCAAGAATTCGAAACGAGATTTGCCGAAATAAGGATTTTTATTGTACTAATTTGTTTAATGATTCGAATGATTTAAATAAAAATGATAAGAAAAACACACCATACTAATAATATTAATATGGTTAGAATAAATACAAAAAACATGCTAATTAATACATTTTTATTTTTATTCAGGAAATAATACAATATTGTTATTTGGTGGAACAAACCCGTATTCGTAATACAAGGTATTTCAGGGTTCCAACTTTAGTCATCACGAGCGTGATCATTAATATTCTCGACTTTAAATACAAGTGCTTTCTACTTGTACATGTAAAGTTATGCCTCTACGAAAACATAATGATTGTCATATTGCACCATAATTTGTCATTCTTTGATTGGATGGGTCAAGAATGAGTTCATTTGTACCGTGCGGGACAGCTGGACAACGAGATACTTCCTATAGAATTCGTGATGAGAATATCAATGTCACGACGTTTGATGTTCTTGATTACAAGTGACAGACATTTCTCGTAATTATTTATTAATAATGATCACACAAAACAAATATACCAATCATTTGTTTATGACAACACATACAATGTAAAAGACACTCCACATTTCAGTTTCACTTCACTATAAAACATCAAATCTCTGACTATCTTCTTCGGAACACTACCAAATAGTATTTCTATGTTATCAATGAATGCGTTCCGAAAAATTTGGAATTTTCCTTGTACTACAATATTAATGTATGTTTCTTCGTGTTAAAAAATGTCGGACCGAACCACAAAAAAAAAGAAACACGTTCATGGGTCAATACACGATAAGTTAGTATTACCGGAGAACCCCAAGCAATGTTAGAAACCATTAGTTCAAGCTCTGGTTATCTGTTTACGATGATCTTAGAAACCATTTAGACATTATTTTTATTTGCTTAGAGCGGGCAATTCTAAAGAAACGATTTAAAAGATATTTTAATTAAAGATCTGGAATGTACTTCTAATGAAGATGTTGATATTGTTGCAGTTTCTTCGATTAATAATGATAAAAATTCTTCTATTGATGACAATGAAGATGAAGGTGAAGATAAAGAAGAAGAAGAAGAAGAAGAAGATGGTGATGGTAATATTGCAAGTCATGTTTCTTCAAATTATGGATTTCTAATAAACTTCATCATCCCCACAGACCTCATGCCATACATATATGATGAATGGCAATTTGACCTTCGGAAGTAGTGAAGTCAACTCTAGGGCATATTTGACAAGAAGCGGTCCTCTGGATTGACCACACTACTCTGATGGGTATTGATTTTTTTAATTATTAAATTTGTCACGACCTTTATATTGTGTAACTATATAATTTGAAAGTCATAACCTAAATTAGCATTTGGCTAAACTATACTATTTAGCCAAGTCAGGTTTAGTCAAGTTTAGTCAAGACAATTATTACCAAATTAGGATTTTAACCACTACCTGGGTTTTCAATAGACGAAAATTTACATAATAATAATAATAATCGCGCGTAATTATATGTAAAATAGGAAAAAATTATAAGGATTAATTTCCCTAGACTTTTTACAATCAGACCTTACTATTAGTGTAAAATCAAGCATAGATCATTATTTAAACATATGTCATCTGATACCTATGGAGTTTTACCAAGAGGTATTTCTCTATAATGTTATATACAAAAACATTTAATCATATGATTTACTTAAACATTAATAATAATTCGTTACACATAATAAATATTGATTTATTACAAACATATATAGTTCACTCCTTTTATAATGGGCCACTTGGCTTACTATTACCATTACAAAAAATGTCTGTTATAGAGAGAATCAGCTATAGACAGTAATAATAATGGTTTACATATTAATATAGGACTGCTTTAATTCTCAGTCCATTATAGAAAGATCTGTTATTATTATTATTATAGAAATATTATAGAAAGTAGACTTGCCTTTCGAAACTATGGATTTAGAATTATTTGAAATCAAAATCTGGTTTAGAAAATGGGCCCAAATTCCTAAATTATTTCAAAACTCCTAATGGCCTTTCACATTATTAGTTGCTGGCCAGACCAATTCCAGGAAAACCACCAAAGTTGTTAATCTTTTACTTGGAAACAAGCTATACCAGATGTTTAAAAATATTGTGATGATGTTATATTAATTGGACATTATCTCAAGGAACCAAATATATGTACCTCAAATCAGCATATCAGATAATTGCAAATAGCCCAAAACCACACTATGAGGATATTACATTTCAGGCAGTGAAAGCTGATAAAATTCAAAGTTATCCTAGCACTGAACCAAAAAAAGTTCAAGAAAAGATCATTCGATATTTCACTGAAGATTACCATTCTAATATAAGTTCAATATATGTTTTACAAAGTTATTTCAAACTAAAGGAAAAAATTTAAAAATATGTCATATTATTTAATGGATCCTGCAATTCGGATGAGCTGTGCAGAAGAATCTGTTTATATGCCAATGATTGACATAGTGTCAAAGTTATTGATAGGCATTTGTGTAATTAGAATTTTATTGTTTTTGATTTAAGCATACAAGAGAACATCCGCATAGAATTAGGCTTTCTAAATGAGATTTCAGAGACACAAGAGTTTTTTCCACATTCTGTAATTGCAACTTTTTTTCCTCAACTTCATATTGCAATTTTTTATTTACTTCAACCCACTCTTCATACTCACTGTCCAATTTCTGCATGAATTTTCCAAATGTCCCTTGATTATATTGAGTAATTGCTGATATAAAATTTCAACTTCTTTCCTAATTTGACAATTAATCACTTCCTCATGACCACCAGTGTTGTGACCCGAAACTCTGAGTTTAGGGAAAACCAGAAACAGAAACTAACAGAAACCACCCGAAACTAGTTTAGGTTAGTAGTTTATGTTTATGTTTATGTTTATGTTTATGTTTATGTTTATGTTTATGTTTAGTTTTCTGCTTAGTGTAAGTTCATTTTCCAAAACATTTCGGGAAGCCAAAAGAGTTTCTGGTCACAACACTGATGACCACACATATAATGTTTATTTTAGTAGAAATGGCACTTTGTGCCTGGATCTAAGTTCCCTTAATTTTCATATCTATGTATTGCAAGAATAATGAATCTTTAGTTTTATATATGCATGATAATTTCAAGTGAGTGGGTTTTCTGATGCTGGTACTTTATTTTTTTTTTTTTGATATCTATCAACCTCATGCCTTAAAAATGACTCAAAATGGAGTTAATACTACTGGCTTTCTCTTCTGTCATTGAGTTGTGT
This sequence comes from Entrophospora candida, assembly GCA_910592215.1. NCBI lineage: Eukaryota > Fungi > Glomeromycota > Glomeromycetes > Entrophosporales > Entrophosporaceae > Entrophospora > Entrophospora candida. Next base: position 10,824 of record CAJVPN010001767.1, read on the forward strand.
TTCTGTGATATAATACTTCATGTACTAATGATGGGAATATTTTTTCAACCAAATCTGGATATACTTTTTAAATTTGCTTGCATGACAAGACTATTTACATAACTGATATAGTGCCAAAGATACTTTGATTTAGTATTTTACTATGTAGGAAAAATTGGACAATAAAAAAAATTCCAGAATTTTCAGAACAAAAAATAGATCTATACACTATTAACCTGCCTCATTTCTTCTCAAATATCCATAAGAATTTGTAATGTTCAACTAATTTTGTAGCACAGAGACTGGCTTATAATAATATTCAATGAATTTTCTTTGTATGATCATTGCAGCTTGAATCTTTTCTTGTAACATCCTTCCTTACATGTTCAAGTTTTCTGGTTGCATTTTCCTTCCATAATTCATAACAATTAATTGCTAACTTTGCAAAGATATCAATATCATCTTTTTGTTTAAGATACTTACAGTCTTTGAAGCTAAGCTCAGAAAACTTATTTCCTGTGCAAGTTGTATGCTGATGCTCCGATTTTATAATTGCCAAAGTATTCCTTTTATCAACATGGATAAGTGATTGCAAGAATAATTAACATATTGCGATGTTACATCTAGAGAATAACCAAGATCATCCTCCCATGAACATTTCATCTTATAAGTGACCATATATCTTTTTAAGTAATCGGTCAGACAATTATTGTTGTGGTAATTCATTAACTGATTCTAAATCTACTCCTTTCCAATCAGATGAAGTCTCTTTGTCACGAATTATACCATTTAAAACTGGACAGATGTCTGTATAAACAATATTTAATGATTATGTAACTTATAGTGTTTTTAGAGATCGTGTAATTCATAGTGTTTAGGGTTTATAATAAGAGTCATAACAGTGTTTGTTTAAGTATATGTTATTTAAAAATTTTGTGTAAATTCTGTTTGAATCATTTTGATATAAAGCAAGGAGATAATCGTGATAATAGTAATACTGTATATTGGAAAAAATCAATATGATTACAACCAAATTATTTCATTTATGAATTATATATATAGCAAATAAAAGTCTTTATGTATGTTGTGCACGAAAATGAAATCTATGTGAATTAGCCAATCAGAATTTCATATCCAAACACTCCACCTCAAAATTTTAATTATAAAATATAGTTGGCTCAGTCTAAAGACCTACTAAATTTTGGGCAAATTTTAAAAGTATAGAAGTCATTTTCTGTCCTATCTTTTAAAAAAATAGTTCTATTAGTTGA
>CAJVPN010001768.1:0-12065 GCA_910592215.1 Entrophospora candida
CAATGTCGATATTGTTGCCATCACTATCATCACCTCATTTATCATTAGTATGATACATAAGCCGACGAAATAATTTTCGACGAAATGAACTGTCGACGAAATAATTTTCGACGAAATGAACTTTCGACGAAATGAACTTTCGACGAAATAAACTTTCGACGAAATAAACTTTCGACGAAATAAACTTTCGACGAAATGAACTTTCGACGAAATGATTGTCGACGAAATGATTGTCGACGAAGTGATTGTCGACGAAATAATTTTCGACGAAATAATTTTCGACGAAATGAACTTTCGACGAAATGAATTTTCGACGAAATGAACTTTCGACGAAACAAACTTTCGACGAAATGAACTTTCGACGAAATAAACTTTCGACGAAATGAACTTTCGACGAAATGAACTTTCGACGAAATGACTTTCGACGAAATGACTGTCGACGAAATGATTTTCGACGAAATGAATCAGACCCATTATGATGTTATAGTTTGATATTATGTAAAAAAATTTTTTTTGATCAAAAAGTCTCGAAACCCGATTTTCCCACTTATTGATATAAATTTCCAATTATTATCCCTTAAATGGTTAATCGGCTATTGATAGCCGATAAAATTTTTCTGATATAAAAAATTTTTTCTATAAATAAAATCCAGTTATTGTCCTTGTGGTTTTTGTAAAATCTTTAAAAGTTGGTCAATTGACTGTTTTTACTTTGCTGATCGTTAAATTGATAATTTGTGTTACCATTAAAGAATACTCTGACCGTTTAAGAGATAGTTATTACTGTTGTTATTGTTATTAGGCGGGGAAGCGAAATAATTGAGTGAATAAGCTTTGCCAGTGAATGATTTTTAGGTTTTATTTAATATGGTTATTTTCTTTCGTTCAAGAAAAAGGTATCTTTAAAATACATGAGATTCAAATTGTTTATTATTATATTAATATACATTCGGATTAATTAATTATAAACTAATTTTCTAGACTTGGACACTTTTTGTAGGGTAAAGCGATTTTGAGACAACTTTATCAACTAAAGATAACTCTTGTGTTCAAGATAATTTTATCGACTAAAGACAACGGATCCAGTGGCTATCGTCTTTTTTTCGATATTGGCCTAGTGCTAACCAAATATTTAACAACTAATGTTAATAAATACATGATAAAATGAATAATAAGTATATAAAAAACGTTATTAATATAATAATTACAACGGACAACAAAGTTTTGGTAGTGATGATGGTGGAATTAAATAATACTAATATTACCATTACTACAAGAAAGAAATATAAAGAAAGCCTTCTTAAATCGTCTAAAGATTGTAAAATAATAAAGCTCTTTGTGAGGAGCTTTCTTAATTGCAATACTAAAAATAATATCATAACCTTGAGTAGTAAAGTAAGTAGGTAAGGTTTCTGTTCGAATAAAACGAATAATTTGAGTAAAAAAAAATAATTTTCAAGCAATTCAAATAATTTGAGCGAATAAACAAATAAAACAAATAAAACAAATAAAGCAAATAAAACAAATAATAATAAAACAAAATTTGTATTACGAATAGAAACCATAAATTAATAAATAAACAAACAAATAGCTTTTATTGCGAAATAATTAATTTTGTTCCTTTGGTGTTAAGGATTGAATCAATCACACAAGTAGTAGCCAATTTAAACAACATTGTTTTTAATATTTTTTTATACATCAATCTCAGTCCATATTTATATACTTTAAATTTCTTTTTTTTGACAAATAAATAAATTTATCCTTTGCTTTAGTATATTCGAATAGATTTTATTAGATCAAATGATAAATTTCGGAGAACTCAAGTGTATCAATTACGCGAAAACACATAATAATAATAATAAGTATACAAAAAAAAATATTAGTATTAGCAGAATATGCATGCAATATGTCACATTAATGTTGCTTATTTCGTGATTAGTATTAGGTGAATTATTATGAATCACAAAAAATCATCACCCTATAACTTCAGGTTACATAAAAATCATAAATCTATCTATATATATATTGACATCATTTGATTTCATCAATATTAATAGTATTCATCTGGCTTCGTTTCTTTTATTCCAACAGACAAGACTAAATCAACCAATTCACTAGTTAGGTTATAAAGAAACTTGATTTTAAAATTTCAAGTATGCAGCAAGCAGTAACACGAACATGATAGATAGTATTACAAAAGATTTATTTTTGAATTCATTAAAAAAAAAAAAAAAAATGTTTTCTTTAAAATTTACACATCATCTTAAATCTTCTTTAACACGTTCTAGCCTGCTTTTTTCGCGCTCATTTGCTACAGAAGCTTCTGGTGGAGGAGGTGTTAGTTTTTCATTATCAGAAGAACAACGAGATTTTCAAGAGCTAGCAAAAAAATTTGCTACTGAAGAAATTATTCCAAAAGCAGCTCATCATGACCAAACTGGCGAATATCCCGTAGATATAATCAAAAAAGCTTGGGAACTTGGGTTAGCAAATACCCATATTCCACAAGAATTTGGTGGACTTGAACTCGGGGTATTTAATTCCAGTCTCATCACCGAGGAGTTAGCTGTTGGTTGTACAGGTATCCAAACAGCTCTTGAAGCCAATAATTTAGCCGAGGCGCCACTTATCGTTGCAGGAAACAAAGATCAAAATAAAAAATATTTAGGTAGAATGACAGAAGAACCTTTGATGGCTGCTTATTGTGTCACAGAGCCCGGTGCAGGTTCAGACGTTGCAGGAATAGCAACTAAGGCTATAAAGAAAGGGAATGATTGGGTTATTAATGGACAAAAAATGTGGATAACAAACGGTGGAAAAGCAAATTGGTATTTTGTTTTAGCACGTACCGAGTTTTCGGAGAAAAGAGCTGGTAAAGCTTTCACTGGATTCATTGTGGATGCTAATACACCTGGAATAACGGTTGGTAGAAAAGAAATTAATTTAGGGCAACGTGCTAGTGATACTAGAGGAATTTCCTTTGAAGAAGTTGTTGTGCCTTCAGAAAATGTGTGAGTTTATATATATATATATATATATATATATAAAATTATAGATGGACATATTTTCTAAATTAAAATCAACTTTTACGTTTAAAAATAGTCTCGGATCTCCAGGTGATGGATTTAAGATTGCTATGTCAGCATTTGATATCACGAGGCCATTAATTGCAGCTGGAGCTGTAGGATTAGCTCGTCGTGCTTTGGAGGAAGCAACTAAATATGCTCATGAAAGAAAAACCATGAATAAATTAATGTATGTCTAATACCATAATCATATTACATATTTAATGATATTATTTCCGTCCTTAAAAATACATACGCGCATGCATAAATGTATACATATAAATAGAATTGAACATCAAGCTGTGGCATTTATGTTAGCTGACACTGCAATAGGGATAGAAGCTTCCCGTAATATGGTTTGGAAGGTTTGTTTGTATAAATAATATTTTATATATTTAAAATAGAAATTTTAGTTTTAAAGTATTTCACGTATACTGATTTTTTTCCTTTTAATTTAGTCTAGTTGGATTCATGATCAAGGTGGAAAAAATACATATTATGCCTCAATTGCCAAAGCAGTATGTATAAATTTTAAAGATTAAAATATTTTCATGATCAATTGATTTATTTATTAAATTTTTATCGAAATATTTAGTTGGCATCAGATGTAGCCGTCAATGCAGCAAGTATGGCTGTTCAAGTTTTTGGTGGAAATGGTTTTAATACTGGTGATTATTTTATCTTGTCTTTTTTTTTTTTTTTTAAACGAATTTTAATTAACCTGATACATTTACTGTTATTTTAGAATACCCCGTAGAAAAATTATATCGTGATTGTAAAATATTTCAAATATATGAAGGAACATCACAGATTCAACGTTTAATTATTTCTAGACATTTATCAGATCTTATAATGAACAACTGATTTATTTAAATTGTATAGATACAAAATTATATGTTTATATAAAAATATTAATAAATTTACAAATTTTTATTTATATATATATTTGTAAAAGAATTTCTTTACATAGCTCTGCAAGAAAAATTTAAAACAAAAAAAAAAGTTAAAAAAAAAAAAGATAAATTATTTATTATTATGTCTACTCTTAATTAAAATTAATATCTTCTATTCTTCATTGTGTCATAATGTAGGAAAGTTTTTCTTTCTTCTTCTATTATAATATCATCATCTTTTATGACGAATCTTGAGTTTTTCTGTACAATCTGGACAGTACCATTTACCTTTTGGTGGAGCTTTAAGAGACACGCAAGGATAATGAAACCATTCTATTTCGCATTCATTATTATCGCAAGCGACCATCTCACCCCAACTAACTTGTTGACAATAACAATAAATAGGTTCATTTGGGTCTATCGGCATATCTGCTGCGGCTTGTGAATCATCACTTGTATTACATGCACATAATAATAATAATAATATTAGTTTTTTAATCGTTTACGATTGATTATTTGTGCTTTAGTCGGAAAATGGTCAGCTAATCTGACTGAAAATAACTTACGTTTTCTCAGACGCTTTAGATTTACTAGATTTACTAGAATCTTTCTTTCTTGATGATTTATTAGGTTTTTCGCGTTCTTTTTCTCCTGTATTTCGTGAAACTGCTGCTGGTGGTGATGTACCAGTTTCTTTATTATTGTTGTTGTTGTTGCTGTTATTACTATTAACTTTACGTTCTATAAATGTGATTTAAATAGTAATCAATAATAATTCTTGAATTGTTTTTTGTTTAAAAAGTATAATGGTACTACTTACTTTTACCAGTTGATTGTTCACTTCCTGTTTTTTTTTTTTTAGTATATTTAAAAAAAAAATCAAAGAACCATTATTAATATGATGATAAACAAATAAATCAATCAATCAATTTTCAAAACTTAAATTTACCATTTTGAGATTTTTTATCATTCCTATGACTTTTTTCAGCTTTTTCAGTTTTTTCACCCTTTTCTTTATGTTTTCTTGTCGTTGATGGTGACGATGATTCTTCACGAGTATGATGATGTATATTGTTGTTGGTTGTCGTATTTGAATTGTTGTTATTGATTCTACCTGGGCCTGTCATTTGTTCATCTTCAAACTTGTGAAGATCGTCGTCAAGACGTCTAATATGACGATCAACCTATACATACAAAACACCAAAGAAGTTGATTTTTTGATATTTAATATATAATGATAGTAAGTAAAGCGCACAAGTAGTGGTGTGAGAAAACGTACTGTATTGTAAGTTGAATTTGCAAGTGAAACTTTTTCTGCTCCGTGTTTATTATTATCATTTAAAGTTTTTCCAAGTTTTTTAAGTTCTTCTGCTCTTTCTTCTTTGCTTAAATCATTTAAATGTTCCAATAAATGGAAAGCTCTTTTTGAAACGTTGTCCATTGATTCTTTAAGAAAAAAAATTTTTATTATAATTAGCATTTAGAAAAAAGTGACCGAGAAAAGTTAAAGAAGCGAATGAAACGAGTATATTATTTACCAGTCGAAGAAGCATCCAATTGACGCATTAATGTAAAATTACGTTGTAACTCTGAAGGAAGAGATTCTAGTGCTATATATATAAAAAGTGGGTTTTAGTCCAAAAAGACCAAACTTGGAGAACTTTTAAAAAACAAAAAACATACTGTCTAAATAGTCATCGAGATATATTAAACTGTTTTCGAGACGGCTTGGTAACGTTGGACCTTGAGAAGGCATTTATTTTGTGTTGTGGAAAAGAATATATTTTTTTATAAGATTTACAATTTATATTTTTTAAAAGAATTTTTCGTGGTGTCACCGCATATTTTTTTGTGATATTTTTCCAAATAAAAATTATGAGCTTAAAGCCTACAAGTGAACAAATCAATTATCTTATACTTCGTTATTTTCGTGAATCAGGTAATAATCATCATCGTCATCATCATCAGTTCTATTTTAATAGATAACTAACCATGTTTATTTTGTGATAAAACTGTTTGGGCGTAAATGATATTAAATTAATCAAAATTAATTGCATGTATTATAGGACTTGAGCTTTCAACTTCTGCTTTTCAAGCTGAAAGTCATCCAGAAAGAGCGGGAATCAAATATGAAGATGTCGAACCTGGAGCATTAGTTAATATTGTACATCGAGGTTTACAATATTGTGATTTACAAGTACACTCAAAAAATGTATATATCATTACTTGACTTTTTTATTGTCAAGAATTTTTGATTTTTTATAATAAAAATTTATTAAATTATAAAGGAAAATTTGTATAAATAAATATTAGGACGGTGCATCAGCAGAATGTATTGCACCTTTACAATTAATCGGATCGCATCAATGTATAATACCGTCCAAATCTGATAATAATAACAATAATATCAGAGATGATAATAGAACAACCACAACTGTTACAAATACATCAACAACAGCAAACTCTTCATCAACGTCAATGCCAAATCCAATTAAATCAAGCTCAACAACTGCAATAGCTGCTGTTAGATCAATAACTCCAATTAATAATGTTGAAGCGGTAAAAGTAACAGATGATGATGATGGCGAACCTTTAAGCGAAATTGGTGATAATCAGTCATCCGAGGAAGAAGGAGAGCTTATAAGTGGTGGTGAGGAACATGAAGATAGTGAAGAAAATGAAATCGAATCAGATACATCAGAGGAAATATTAGTACATAATAAATCAAATAATAAACCAAATAATAAACCAAATAATAATAATGATGATAATGATGATAATATTAATAATAGTATTAACAATAATAATATTAGTAGTAATGTTATTGAAATGGAAATTGATGTATCAAAAGATTATTCAACTTCGCCGAATCGATCGCAAGAAGTCAGTAATGAAAAACCTGGTATTTGATTATTTTTTTTAATTTTTTTCTTTTTAAAAAAAAAATTAAGATAATAATAACAATTTAAAATTAAAAAAATTTTTTTTTTTTTTCAGAACATAAAAGATTGAAACAAAAATCATCTAAAAAAATACAAAAAATACCTATAAAAGATTCAATATTATTAGAAGGCCATAAAGGGCCAGTTTCACTATGTACATGGAATCCAGTAGACGAAAATATTTTGGCATCAGGGTGATTATACAAATACTTTATTAATCTTTCAGTTAATAATAAATCATTAAAAATTATTTTCTTATATATATATATAGAGGTTTAGATGGAAAATTAGAAATATGGAGTATATCTGATAGTCAAGAAACACTTTCTAAGCCAGTAGCTATAGAAAACAATTTCTTTGATAATCCTACAGAACATTATATTTGTGCACTGAACTGGAATGTGAGTTTGAATGGGTGAATATTATTATTGAATCTTAATAATAATAATAATAATAATATTTATTTCAAAAATAATTATTATCTTAGTAATAATTTGTAGTAATAACTTGCAGTAATAGTAATTCCATTAATAATAATAATACTAATAAAAACTATTATCATTACTATGTATTAGCCTAATGGAAAACTTATTTCAACTTCATACTTTAATGGTTTATCAAGTACATTTACAATTCATGGTAAAAGAAATTTTTTTTTGTTTCTTTTACCATTTTAATAATAATCAATGACATTAATTAATCTTGTTAATATTATAAATCCTTAGGTTTATTAAGAACAAACCTTGAATTTTATTCTTTATGTTTTATAATATTGAAATGGAACCCCAAAGGAAATTATATACTTACTGGGTGTGAAGATGGAAATATTATCTTATGGGATCCACTTGGAAATGCAGTAAGGTTATATGAAATGCATAATGGTAAAATAAAAATTTGGTAATTTTTATACATTATATAGATATTTATTTATACATGACATTTTGATAATTAATTAATATTAAATTTTTTTTTTAATTAATTTCTTTTTAAAAAGATCGAGTGACATCTATTGATTGGAAATCTGATGGAATTTTTGCTACTTCGTCAAAAGACGCGAAAATATTTATTTGTGATGTCAACCAATCTAAGCCACTTAAGAACTATGTTGGTTATCATGAAGATAAAGTTAATGAAATTTCATGGAATCCCACTAAAAAGTATTTAGCATCTTGCTCTGATGATTGTACAGTTAAGGTAAGTAACTACTGAACAATAGTAATTGAATATTGGTGTTTATTAATGAACCAATAAAAACTAATATTTATCCAATGACAACCGACATATATTAATTAAGTTATGGGTTGAAAATAAAAAAGAGCCAATTCAAACCATTAAACATGATGCAAAAGTTGAAAGTATTAGTTGGTGTCCAATACAACAATCAGATGAAATGAATCATATTCTTGCAACATATTCCGCTGATCATAAAATAAAGATTTGGAATGCTATGAAGAATGAGTGTTTACATATATTTAGAACTAATAATGGACTTATAAGTTCATTTGATTTTCATCCTAATGGACAAATTATTTCCGCTGGATCAAATGATAATAAATTATTTATTTATAATGTTGAGGTATGGTTTCATTACTTTTATTACTTTATTAATTATAATATGATAATGATAAAGAGATTAATTATATATTTATTAATGATATTATCTATTATTTTATTGGTAATAATAAAAGTCTGGAGAGATTGTGAAGGCCTTTGGAGTTGATGAAAAAATTCTTTGTATTAAATGGAATATTACCGGAAGTCTGTTGTCTTTATCATTAAATAATGGAAATGTAAGTTTTCTAAAATTAATCAATCTAATGTATATAGTATATATATGGGAGTAAATATTATTAATTAATTTAATTTTGAAAATGTAATTTTTTTAGATCATAATATTAAAAACCAAAGCTCTAATGGAATGAATTGAATTAGCTTTTGTATAAATGAAATAATAATAATAATAATAATAATAATAATAACAACAACAACAATGACAATTACATTAATAACAATAGTGATAATATAATGTACTCATATATATATTTAAATAATGGCGATTTTTTATATTTTAGATGTGACTAATTACTAACGAAAATAAAAATCTGAAAATTTGTCGTGGTTTCTAAAATTATTAGTTTTGGCATGATCGACATTTGCAAACTATGTGCGACGTAGAGCATATGTTTGATTCCCTGATTTCGTAACCTTTTTAAGAAGGAAGTAACGCAACTTTTAATAATAATATTCTCAGACCTTTCTAAATAATGTGTAAATAGTTTCAAAAAGGGAATCTTTTGATGGTATAAGGAAAAGGCTTATATCAGGTCTATTTGCTAACATTTATTTGTTTATTTATTGAAGCATAACGTTATAACAACAGAAACGAAATGAATTCTTTGAGAGATATACGTTCAGCAGATCATACTAAAAACTCTAACCTTTTGAACGGATAGAGTAAAAAAAAGGAGAAAGAGACAGAGAGGAGAAATAGAAAGAGAAAAGAGAGTAAGCAAAGGTAAGTGTGAGCGTGAGCGGTTCATTATATGGATGATGAAAATCCAATGATCTATTTTGTTTCCCCGATATACAATGAATGGGGAGGCATTATTCAATTGTTATTTTTTTGAAAATAAAAATCTTTACTGTATAAATAATCGATATTATCATCATTCTCACAATAATAATCATTTATATCAGGAGATTTTAGATTGTCACATGAGAAATTTTGCGAAATATTATTATTTAGAACAATTATTAAAAGTTCCATATTAAAAATTTTTTGATTGATAAAATACAGAAGCATGAAATTTATACGCATAATCTTTAGGTTTTAAAAAAACTGATAATTATTATGTCCATTGAAAACATGTGGCGGATCATGTGGAAAACTTCATCGGAAGTTAAAAATTTAGTGTTTTAAAAAATAAAAAAAATTAGCACAAGTATTTCGTACGTATCAAATTCTTAATTTACAAAAAATTATGCTAAGCCAGAATAAGAAAGTTCAAAAGTTAAAACGAAAGTATATCCGTGTAACTTTATTTTTACCTCGTGACTCAGAGAATAGTAATAGTGTTTGTTTATCTGTATTTGTTTGTTTATAATACTGTAATAATAATAAATAAATAACTGGTTCAAAAAATGAAATTTAAATTCTACGGAGCAATTAATGGTTACAGATAATCTGGACCGTGAACTCACTCATTCATAACAAAAGACAAACCGTCAATTAATGCCATTGTTTACCTTTTATTTCTCCACTTAAATATCCACACCTCCTACCTATATTAATATATTTTGGAGTTGTTTTTTCTGTTATAAAAATTTAAAAGGTATAAAAAGAGGTATATAGGTATAATCAATATTTTTACTTCTTCAAATGTTCTTTTTATTAAAATAAAAAAATCAAAGAATGCATGCAAAATACTTGGGCAATTAGTCAAGTTCGATCTTCTTTACTTACTATCAAAAAAAAAATACATACGTTTGTTCATAAATCTTTTTGTTTCTTTGCGATTTTTTTTTACTTACTGTCGAAATACATTTACAAATTACTAAAAAAAAAATATTAAAGAATACTTGAAGTAATTTCTTCGTATTTCTTTCTCCTCTTTCTTTTCTTTGCACTATTAAATACATTTCATTTTTATCTGACGGGTGCGTTACAAAAACAACAAAATAAAGAATAAAGAATGAACCATCTTGGTCATAATAATCACTTCGGTCATAATCTGAATATTAATTTTCTCCGTCATAATCAATTTAATAATGACCACAACTACTTAACAAGAGATCAACTTTTGATTGCAGCAATTCAGCTTATAACAACTGCTATGGGAACGGCCGCAACAGCCACCACAGAGACAGCAATTATAATAATAATTGTCAATCTACTAATTGTTTCCTTGTTAGTTATAATAAAAATAAGATTTGATAATAATAACGACAATAATAATGATAATATAATTCCTTGATTTAATTAATTAATCTGTTGTTTTTTCTTTTTTTCTTTTAATAATTATTATATCTAAATTTTTTTTGTATTATGAAATTATTTTTTTCAAAAATAAACACCTTCCAAAGCCATTAAAGGCGAGTGATCTTTCTCGCTTTTTCGGAAAAAAAAATTGTGCTTGCAACGTGATTCTTTTCTTTGATCAATAATAATAGTGTATCCGAAATTTGTCACCGAAAATATATCAATGCTAATAAAAAATTATTTTTTTCCTGCCGTATTTTATTGTTATTTATTATTAATAGTATAATATTTTTGGTATTTATTATTATGAAAATTTTTTTTCGGGATCTTCCGTGTTTATAATATTTAATTGAAAAATATATTTTTGGTATTTTATTAATATATAAAGAAATTAATCCGAAAAAAAATGACGTTTTTTTATTGTAAGTTTTTATATAATGTTGTTAAATCAATAAAATAAAGAATAATAACACACAGGATCACTTTGCAAAACAGAGCATAGTGGAAATTTAAAATGTTACACTAATTTTTTTCTATTGTGCAACATAGCTTTACACGGCAAACATTCTGGCAATAAAAAGTAATTTTGTACGTATAACATTTCGTGTAACAAAAAACTTCAACTCAGGAGTGTTATTATTATAAAAAAATCGCGTGTAACATGACATGGAAATTGAGTGCGGGGTTTGTGTTACATAAGGAACGCGCATTACTAAAAAAATTTTTTATTAATATATATACAATAAAATTTTTTTTAACAAGTGTTTCTTTCGCTTTTATTTGTCCAATGTTCATATGCTATTTTAAAATCAAAATTATGAATATCAGGTCCATTTAATAAAATCATTAAATGATTATTCAATCTATTAATATTCATTTTGTTTCTCAATTTGTTTTTTATCAACTTCATTTCTAAAAATATTCTTTCTACATGTGCATTAGAAGTAAAGATGTTAGCCAAAATTACTTCACTTAGTAAATGATCGTCACCGAATCCGAAATGCCAAAATAGTTTTCCATAGTTGTTGAAATTAATTTATTAATTGCCGAAATTATACTCGAAATTATTTGAACACTTTAACTCTATAGCCAAAATTCTGGGTAGTTTTTTATGAAAATATTGTAAATCCGAAATTGCCTGCCAAAATTGATTTTTTCAAAAACCATTTCGGCTAACATCTTTAAT
>CAJVPN010001769.1:0-12063 GCA_910592215.1 Entrophospora candida
TTTCACCTTGTTCCTTCTTCAAAATACTTCTAATGGTGCTGTAATTTTTGGGTTCCATGGTAGACCTAATGTAAATGAGTTTCATATTAGTTATTTTTGTCTAGACAAATATCATTACACCAGTAATACAATTGTGATGTTAATCAAGCACTATTGATCCCTGAAATTCTTGGTAACACCAATGTTCACTTTGTCTGGTTTTGTTGCAGCATGCCCCATATGATTAATTATATCTAAAATATACAATAAAAAAATTGCATGGAATCCAAGACTGCACCACTATGTCAATCATGCTATCAAACTGTTATGTTTGCGCATGATTTAAAATTTTTTTGTGCTAATTTAGGGTCCGCCTTTCTTTGCTTATATATCTATTGGTTAATAAATTTTTAGTTTTTATCATGTCACTTTAGTCACTTTATTCAATTTTGATGATCTGCAAGTGTCCCTATACTTTTGATATAGTGCAAACATTTTTATTACCCCTGAATGTCGTGTAATGATTCTCCAAAAACACCTCGATTTTTAATGTTGTGTAACCAACCAAAAAATGATTATTGTCGTTTTTTTATTTTTTTTTTTTTTAAAAAAAAATATAAATAAATAAAATTCATGTCCCAAGCCTATTTTTAAAAAGGTATGGGCAAAACTGGAAAAAAAGCAAAGCAAAAAAAAAAAAACTCAGTCAGAAACAAAAAAATAAATTCCGCAAAACTCGTGACAAAATGAGTGACAACGAAGAGAATCAGCAACAAACAAGTATTATTTAATTATTTGTTTATGATTAAATTATTTATAATATGGTTGTGTGTTTCGTTATATTAATGTATCGTATAATTCCTTCTTGCTATTCTTGTTTTTATTATTAATATGAAGTTGATTCAGGTGCACAAAATACAACTTGCCCTCATATTAAAGATGCAATTAGTTTAGAAAATATAGAAGGCCCAATAGAAAAGCTTAGCTCCAACTTACAATGTGAAGTATGGTGCACATTTTCTTATAAATATATTATTCTTTTTCGTATACCTCATAATAATAATATATATTTTTTTCTTTTCTAAATTATTGATTAGACATGTTCTGGTGGTAATACTAAGGAAACAGACAATCTCTCAATGAAAACATCAAATTCATCTGGTAGCGAACACACGTTAGTTGATGATTCGTCACCAAATACCGAACCAGATCCAGTATCTGCTCGAAGTCTTTTTTTATGTCTTAGCTGTGGTCAACTGAACTGTGGTCGTGAAGATTCCAAACACGCGCTCGCTCACTACGATGAAAGTAAAGAACATTGTATTTCGATTAATATTAAAACTTTTGATGTTTGGTAAGCAATAATAATAATAATTATTATTATTTATTATTATATAAATTGTTTAAAATGTCTGTGCTTGCTAATAATTTTATTATTGTTAATTTATTAAAATTAGGTGTTATGCATGTGATAATGAACCATCAAATCTGACAGAAGATCAATCTCAAATTATTGATAAAGTACAATCGTTAATTCGTGAAGCTTCAGAATCAAAAGATATTGAAATTGAAGGTATTATAATTATTATATTTTTGAACGGACATCACTATTCTAAATAAATAAATATAAAATATACGCTTACACTGCATTTTTTATTTTTATGTATACTACTAGAAGCACCGAATGAACTAATAAAAAAATCAATTAAAAATAAATACCGAATCACAGCACCAGGATTACAAAATCTTGGTAACACTTGCTTCTTTAATTCTTTAATGCAGGTTAGTTGTGCATTAAATATATTTTATTTATCTTTTTCCTCCAAAAAGCCACATTTATAAATTTCCTTTTTTTAAAAAAAATTATTTACTAGGTTGTCGCAGCAACATCAGTCCTTCATGATATTCTTGACCCATCAAATCCTTATTATAATCCTCCACTAGTATCATATAAAAAATGCCCTGCTGCTACAAGTGAGGATGTTGGTCCGTTAACAGATAATTTCAAATCATTTCTAGATATGATGTGGAAACAACATGATGGAACTGTAAATCCAAAAAATTTGTTCCAAGAAATTTCAAGAAAATGGCAGCAATTTAGAGGATGGAGACAACAAGACAGCCAAGAAGTAATGCGATATTTATTTGATGGCATAAAAAGTGAAGAATTCGAGGTAAATAAACAAATTGGGCCATTGATGATTATTATTATTGTTTGATAATAGTTAGTGATTTATTAATTTATTAATTATTTATTATTTGTACTTTAGTTAATAAAAAAATTATCAGCTCATAAAAAAGATGATATAGTAATGGAGGATGGAGAGGTAGGGGAAGAAGATAATGATGACAATGATGATGATGACGATGATGATAATGGTGATGACAATGATGACGTTGAGGGTAAATAAATATATTCAAATGTCTATGTAATTTAATATTTTCTTCTTGGGCATAATTAAAGTATAAAAACTGTTAATAATTGATAGTCGATGAAATATCATCTCAAGGTTCTATAAATCAAAAAGAAAAGGATAAATCATCAGTTCAAAAATACGAATCTTTTATTGATGCATGTTTCGGTGGAAAATTAGTTAGTGTTATCGTTTGCGATACTTGTGATAACGTAAGTATTTTGCTTAATAAATAGTGTAATTATTTAACTACAAATTTACAGGTACATTTACGCAATTTTATTTATTATTTATTTAATAGTGTTCTTATTCATATGAAGAATTTTTGGATGTCTCATTACCAATAAAATCACCAAATCAGACAGAATCTCAAGTTAATATTAATTTTAACTTATATTACTGATTTTTTTTTAATTGGTTTGTTTTGTATAAAATATTAACGTGCAAACATTATTTTTTACTACTTATCATCATCATCATCATATAATAATAATTATTATTTTAAGAAATATACGAATGAGAGTACCACTTATTATAGCACATATGACAGTAGATATGGCTCGCGAGATGATAATTCATCGCCACATAGTAGTGGTGGTGACGCTGATATTGGCGATGGTGATGCAATAGTAGAGTCAGATGATAATGACGGACAACAAAAAAAAATTGATAACGAGACAAAACCTTCAGCCAAATCAATAAAGCGTAAAAAAAGAAATAAATTATTATTACGAGAGAGTCATTCTAATAATAATAACAATAATAAAAACATATATAGCGATAATAATAATGGTAACAGTTTTAGTTATGGTAGTTACAGTTATAATAATTACTTTTCTTCTTCTTCTATTAAAGAAAATGATATATCGTTGATTGATTGTCTTAATAGTTTTATGAGAGTAGAAACTTTAGAAGGTGATAATGCTTTTGCTTGTGGAAATTGTTGGCAAATAAAAGAAAAAAGAGAGAAAAAATTAAAACAACAAAAATTGCAAGAGCAGCAAAAACAACAACAGGAAATTATTCGGAAAGTTGAAGATGCTGATGTAATAGATAATGGGGAAGAACATAGAGAAATGATTGAAGAGCAAGTTAATAAAAATAGTAATAATGATGATGATGATGATGATAAAAATGATGATTTTAATAATGATGATGTTGTTGTTGTTAATGATAATAATGATAACAATTATAATAAAGTTGAAGAAACAGACGATATGATTATTAGTCGAACAACACCTGATCATAACACACATGAACCAAATGATGCTGAGGATTCGCTGAATCGTGGCGGCAATAATGATTATAATGGTGATGGGACTGTTAATGGTGATGATGAAGTTGAAGGGTCAGATGATAAAATGATTATTAGTCAAACGGCATCTAATGATGTTGAGAATCCATTAAATCATGATGATAATGATTCTAATAATAATAGTTGTAATGTAGTTAATAGTATAAGTGCCGATAATAATAATGATTATAGCACATTTAATAGTAATAGTAATAACAACAATGATCATAGTAATAGTAGAAGTGCCGATAATAATAATGGTTATAGTATGTTTAATAGTAATAGTAATAACAACAATGATCATAGTAATAGTGGTGACAATAACAGTAATGATGATTATAGTGTCAACGACTGTAGTATGTTTGGTGCTAGTAGTAATAACAATAATAATTCATCTAGTACATATAATACTCCTTTACCACATCCATCGTCAGACACTTCAAATCATAATGAAATGATCATATCCACAGAATCATCATCGTCATCATTGATGGAAAAAGAAAGAGAAAGAGAAAGAGAAAGAGAAAGAGAAATAGAAATAGAAAGAGAAAGAGAAAGAGAAAGAGAAAGAACAACGGCAAGAGAAAAATCAAGATCAAAATCACCGCCAAAACGAGAAAAGTTTAAATTGCAAAAAGCCTATAAACGGTATTTATTCGCTTCATTACCACCAGTGTTAGTATTTCATCTGAAAAGATTTCAACAAGTTGGTAGTAGATGGTCGATGCACATGAAAAAAATAGATGATTTTGTTTCGTTTGAAGAGGAAATAGATGTTGGCGAGTTTGTCGTACCACCAGAAATCGAGGAAGACGAAGAGGAAGAATCAGATGGTACGGATGCTGATGATGATAGTAATAATAATTATAAAAGATATAAGGCAGACGAAATTTCGAATGATGATCAGGTGGAGGATGATGATGCAAAAGATCTTAAAAAACAACAGCAACAAAATAAATTAATAGAGCAGCCATCACAATCTACCAAATATAGATTGTATGGAGTTGTTGTGCATTTAGGAAGTTTATTTAATGGACATTATATAGCATTTGTGCTATCTAGGAATATTGTTGGCGAGGGAGAGCAAACTGGCTTACCGAATCTATCGTACGACGATCGGCGTACAGTTAATGAGATACATAAACAAGCAGTTAAAACTGGCGATGGACACCGACAATGGATTTATTGTAGTGATAGTTCAGTGAGAAGTGCTACAGTTGATGAAGCGCTTTCAAGTGGTGCTTATCTATTATTCTATGAACGTGTTAACGAATGAATGAATGAATGAATGATCAATTGAATGAACGATTTGATTATATTGATGATGACGAGAGTTTAGTTGTAATTTATTTATTATTCATTCTTTCTTCATATTTCTGTTTTTTTTCTCGTTTTTTCTTTTAAATAAAAAAAGAAAAAATTTGTTGCACAAAATAGATGTTATACATAAATTCACAAATAAAATTTTTCATGATAATCTTAATAAAACATAATAAACAAAATAAAACAAAAATAAAACAAAATAAAAATCAAAAATGAATTATACGCCAAGTATAACAAGAATAGTACTTCATTTATTATCAACAAAAGGACCAAGAAATACAAGACAATTATCGGAAGAAATACCTAACTATACAGAAAAACTTAGATCTGTTAGTTTTTTGAAAAAAGGTATTTTGAATGGTATGAAGGCCAATAAGTTCATTATAAAAAAATACTCGCACGAAGAAAAGGATTATTTGTGGTATATCAATATTGAGAAAGTAAAATCTGAAAATTATCGAGAGTTGAAAACACCGGAAGAAGTTAAACGAATAGTTGAGGCGAGAATAAAAGAACGAGAATATTTGGATATAAAAAATCCAAGAAAAATATCACTAGAAAATATCGTTGCACATGAAAATGATAACAATAATGATTATAAGAGATATAAAATTAATGACAATAAGATTAGCAAGTATAATAAGAAGGATAAGAATATATTTTCATCGTTATCATCGCCATTATCATTTTTCACAAACAAACAATTTGAAAATACAAAATTCTCTCGAGACGATGAAAAAAGAAAACAATTAGTAGGAGATGGTGATGTAGGAGGGGGAGAAGGAGAAACATCAATTATTGGATTGGAAGATGACGATGAATTAATAATTAAGAGTGGAAAAGAATTAGATAAAGAAATCAAAGAAGAAAAGAAATTATTGAAACGACAAGAAAGATATAATAAGGATAGGAATAAGCCTAAGAATGACACTAACACTACCACCAAGACTAATACTAGGGCTAAGAGTAGGGCTAAGAATAGGAGTAATAATTAATATTATTGGAACGAATAGATTAAATAATTATTTATTGATATTAAAATAATTAATTTTATTAATATATTAAAAATAATTAGATATAAATTATAATATTACATAATTACTAGTATTAATAAATAAATTATATACAAAACTACTCTACCCTACCCTACTTTTTACCACCATTATTACCAAATAATATATTTTCTATTATAATGAGAAGGTCTTTTGAGAAGAGGTGGAAATTTATAGTGTGAAATGATGTATGTACAGATGTTATTGTTATTATTATTATACAGTTTGATGAATTTTGGTGTCAACCAATGAAAATTAAATTTTATTTTGAGCTTTAAGAACAATTGGAACTATTATTTACATTAACACATTTGGAAAACAAATTTTATTTTTAATAAATTATTTTTATTTTTTCAATTAAGAAATTTAAGAAAATATTGAATTTACCAATTATGGCTGTTAAGATCAAGATTCCTACAATTGTCAAGATAATTATCATCTTTGTATTCTTCCACCACAATTGATTATTTACCTTTTTTGATTGACTTTTAATTGGTTCATTAAAAATCACTAAAATAAAAAATTAAAATTAAAAAACACAGTTTTCTCAAAAAAAAAAAAAAATCAATAAAAAATCAATATTGTACATGATTGTCCTTCCTCTAATATTTTTTCTTTCTTTGCCAGGTCTTCTATAGTTTTTTCTATTCCATCTTTTATGCTATCTATTTTATCTTGAAGATAATTTTTTTTTCCTTCCCTTGATTGTAAACCAATTTGTTCTAAATGTGCCGCTTTAATAGGTTTTTTAAGTGGATATGGATCATAAAGTTTAACAATTTCTGTTTGTTCGAGTACTGACCTAAATGCATGCATATATAGATAACATGAAAAAAAAATATATTAGCAACATATTTCAACGAAAAAATCTAATTGAGAGAGAAAGAAATTAAAACGAATTTTCACATTTTTTTTTAATTTTGAAATTAAAATAAATTTCAATCGCACGCATTATTTATTATATTCGCGCGTTTATATAAATTTTTTTCTGAATTTGGAGACAAATATACAAATTTTATAGAAATAGGAATATTTCAAGATGATCTATGATCTGCTAAGCCATGAAATAAAGGCTTAGCTATATAGCACATTTAAATTTAAAGAAAAAAAAATTTTATAATTTTTAATACCTGTTATTATTACCTGTTATTTTTTTATATATAACAATCATGTCTTGTATAGCACCAACTTATTTTACAATATTTTTACTAGCAAAAAAAAAAATTATATTTATGATTTTAAATCAGCCTATTAGGATACCGAATGGTACCTTTTTTTTTTTATTCTACTATATATTCCATGAGCTCACACTTGCACAAGATCCCATTCTCGATGTTTGAGAGGGGAAACCAAGGTTTACAAAATAGAGCAAATAACGTTATGTGATTATTAAAGAAGATTTACTCTTGTGAACCGATTTTTTCCCATACTGATAACATTTTTACTTGACGTAAATAAATGAAATAAGATATCATAATTCGAAGAAATCATAAGAAATAGTTTTTTATTAGCCAGCAGCATTATTATAAGAGGAAAATTAAATATTAATTTTATTGAAATCATCAGAAGATAGCAACTTTTAACGAAGAATAGTTAATTGAAACTAATTTCATCGAAATCTTTCTTGATCATAATTCGTTACAAATCCTCCGTTACGTTATCAATAGAAAAAAATAAAAAATAAGCGATATTTTTATGAAATCGATAACATATGGATGAAATGATCAAGTTTGATAAAAGTTTGTAGCTCTATACGAAAAAGCATTTGGTAAAGTATAACGATAAAAAGGCAATGAAATCATTTGATGAGTTAAATAAAGTGACGCGTGGTTTATTGGACAGAGACTTTACGGACACATTTCTTTCGAGCATAATGGTTGTAGACAATAAAATTTTTTTTAAAGATGTAATGTTCAATTGGATAAAACGCACTTGTTGATTCAAAATTTGTTTTTTAAATTGTTGGGGAATTGGCTTCCAGGTCGACTTCAACAAAACCATATAATTATCTATATGTGTCGTTAATAGAAACATCCAAAAACTATTGTAACTAATTATTAAAGGACAACGCCATCATCAAAAAAAAGCACGGATTCACTAAATCGTGAATAAGAACGTTAAGGGTTTACCATTGTAATTGATAAAACTGAAATTACCACAGAATTATGTAGCGCGAAATCTTGTGCTTTTTTAAAAATTAAAAATTTTTTTTCAAAATGCCTACTAGTATTTCGTCCTTGGAAAGTGTATGAAATCCATTAAAACATATTCGTAAACTTGTAAATGATTTAACAGAATTATTAAATGAATCTGACTGTTATGATGTAGAAATTAGAATTGGATCAAATCATGATGCTAAAACTTTTAAAGCTCATTCCGCCATTTTAAAGACAAGGTCTTCTTATTTAAAGCAGCTTTGTCCAGTAACTGGACTAAAAAAACTAAAAATGATATCATTTTATTTGAAAAAGAAAATATTTCCCCAAAAGTGTTTGAAGTTATTTTAATGTAAGATTAATTCTACACAATTTACAATTTGATTTTTTAATATATTGCCATCTGAAAAAACATAAATTTTATTTATTTTCAAAAAATACATTTACAATGGAATTGTTAATTATAAACAATCTGGATCTGGATGAAACTTTTGAACTGCTTAAAACATGTGATGAGTTATGTTTTAATGATGATTTACAAAAATTTTTAATTATGAAAGGGAAAGAATGGATTCAACAGAATATAATTTGCATTTATAAAATTTCATCTTTAAGATAGATCAGAATCAAATAAATAATTCTATATTAAGTAGAGTCGAATATTCTAAATGTGCAATATATCATAATGGTCAAAAAATCAATCAAACTATAGATAACATAAGATTTCGTGAAAAATACATAAAATTTTCTGATTTGCAACTTCTTAACAGTATCAATTAAGAACCTTATTGTTATTATGATAATTGGCATTCTTATAAAAATGATTTAAAGCTAACAATACTGACAAATTCACTTCATTTATTAGAGGAATTTGAAGTGTACAAATTATTAAAGAAAAAAGTTAAAGATTGATTATTTAGTTGCGAATAAATTATTATTATAATAATTTTTTTCATCAGAAAAAAATTTATGTATAAAATATCTTAATATTTGTAAATGAAATGTTAAAAAAAAATAATATACATTATTGATTTCTCTTTACTAACTGATATACTTCATACTCTTCTAATTCTTGAAATTTATCGTCATTTGTCTTGAGATTCAAATTTCCAGAATATGAATTATTATTATTATTATTATAATAACAAGATGCCTTATTATCACCATTATATGCTATACATAAGTCATTGAAGTTTGCAAATGATCTAGCAAATATTGGCGCTTTAGTCTTCTTTTTTTCATTAGATATTCTTGCATGAACTCCAGAATTTACAATTCCTGGGCTTAGATTAAATATTGCTGTTCTAGAATTTTTAACTCTACATATTAGTGAATTCTCCAAATGATATTTATCAATTTTAAAAATAAAGCTTTTAGATGTTTTGATCCAGTAACTTTCGTTATCTGAATATTTTGTTTTATTCCAACAAACTGGATTGTAGCCTCCAATAATTTCTCCTGTATCTTTGATTTTCATAATAACAACAGTTCGTTTAATTCCATAACATTTGTCATTAAAAACACATTTAGTGAATCCGTCTACGGAGCCACGAAGAATCAGCTTAAATTCGTATGGTACGGTTTTATAATCATAGACGCAATTTTTTCCCTTAATCCAATTGACGATGCGAGATTGAGATTGTAGATTTAGTAACTTAATTTTCAAAGGTCTTGTTTGGGATGTAGTTAATCTTGGATTTGTTCGAAAATTGCGTATATCTTGATCAAAGATCCTTTCATAAGGTTTGATTTTGTCATGGAAATCATCGGCAGGGATTTGATCGAATCTTATCAATGGAATTAGATCACCTAGCTGTCTTTTTAACCTTGTAAAATCATCACCATTCCATTTGGTAACATCTTTACTCAATTCATCATCTTGAGCGATCCCCCATCGAAGAATGAATTTCCAAATTTCTATCTCTTCTATCGATAAATTGTCTTGTTGCAAGATAGATACAAGTGTGGAATTTTTGATTTTTTTAAAATCATTTGCTTGAAAAAATAATTCTGGACAACATGAAATTACTTTAAAAAAAATAATGACAAAAAAAAAATAGTGAAAGAAAGGGAAAAAAAAGGAGAGAATTAGAAATTATAACAATAATTATTTAAATAATATTAGTAAGTAATTTACCTTCTGCGCAATAATCATGAAATCCGACAAATGAAGTGTTTTCTAATGAGATATAATGAACTTCGACAATATTTTGTTGAATCCATTCCTCTGCATTTTTGATTAGAAATTCTTGTAAAATTTTGGACATTGTTTTAAAACATAGTTCATCAAAGGCCAGAATAAGGTCAAAAATTTCTTTTGGATACAGATTCACTTTCTCGATATTTCCGCCATAAATGTATCTTTTATAATAAAAAAATTACACATTAATATAATAAATTAATATAAATTAATTGACAGTAATAAAAAAATAACAATGAAGTTTACTCTAGAATAATCGTAAATAATTTTGGAGAAATATTTTTTTTCTCATAAATCATTATATTATTATTAGCATATCTAACCCAATTTTCTGATAAAGCAGTGTTGAAATAAGACGATCTGGCTCTTAAAATCGTAGAATGAGCCTTGAAAACTTTACCCATCTCAACCGTAATTTCAATATCATAAAATTTTGGGTTTTTTAGAAGTTCCATCAAGTCAGTTGAAACTTCATTGTTATTGAGATATTCTAATGAAAATTGATTTTCATAAGATATTCTATTAATGAAAGTCATAATTTGAGGGGAGAAAGAAAAGGATTGTGGGTTTTTTTAAAAAAGATTTGGCAAATTTTTTTTAAAAAAGAAAAAAAATAGCAACAAGAAAAGATATCGGTTTAACATTTAATTCACTTTCAACTTTTCGCAATTCTTTATTTTATATATAGAAAAACAACGAAAATGAGTTTTTTTATTTGGCTCATTGTTTTGTTGTACTAAGTGGTACAATTTAATCGAAAAATTTTTTTCTTTTATGTATTTCTAAATAAAGGGTACGTGTTCATGATATACAAATATTTAAATGGACGGGGTGCCGAAATTGAATTTGCTTGGATTGACATGGTTTAATGTATTTGAAGGAAATAGATAATATTACAAAAACTGGTTTACTCTTTAAAGCAAGTCAAATTTCTGTATGACGAATTACCAACATTAAAAAATTAAAAACTTGACAACCAAAAGTGTTATTATTATATTTTGTATGTGGATTAGTAGAAGATACAACGCAACCAAGACAAGTGGAAATAAACAGAGCAGGAAATTAAATCTACGACAAATACAGTAATAAAGTAAAATCAGATCATTACTTTATTTCGGAAATGTCGGATCGATTTAATTTTCATGTGTAACCAAACATATTTTTTAAAATGGGTTCATTATTATTAAAGTAAAGTGAAACCACTCCATTAAAGCTTTTCAGCAGATATTTTTTATGTTTAGAGCAACTCTCTACGTAGTTGTAATGCTTATTCAAATGTCATGTATATTTTACATTCTTTTTTGAATATTGCTTAAAAAGGCCTCAATAAGTGGTCAGAAGATTTATTTATAATGTTATAAGAGTATTACTTTACGGGGGGATTGAGAAATACATGTTTCGAATTTGGTGTTTGCTACCTTTACCTTATTTACGTAACAAATTTGGCTTAACGTCGATCATTAAATTTCATATATAGAATAATAATGACATTTTGTACTATATACTGAAACAACTCATCATAGGGTTTTGAATTATTCGTAATACAGTTGACCTTTAATTCGAATTAATTATTCGAATTAAAAATTTAATTCGCTTTATTCAAATTATTTGTTTTATTTGTTTTATTCATTATCGGAATCTTGGG
>CAJVPN010001770.1:0-12060 GCA_910592215.1 Entrophospora candida
ACAACAACAACAACAACAACAACAACAACAACAACAACAACAACAACAACAACAACAACAACAACAACAACAACAATTTTTGCTTCTAAAACAACAGAATCAGCTACTTCTGAAGAAACAACAGGAGGAGCAAAAACAGCGCGAACAGCAACAACAGCTACTTCTGAAGAAACAGCAGGAAGAACAGCAACGTCAGCAGCTGTTAAAAAAACAACAGGAAGAACAACAGCGTCAGCAACAACATCTACTATTTCTGAAGCAACAGCAGGAGGAGCAACAACGACAACTGCTGCTAAAGAAACAGCAGGAAGAACAGCAACGTCAACAGCTGTTAAAAAAACAACAGGAAGAACAAAAACAACGCGAACAACAACAGCTCCTTCTAAAGAAACAGCAGGAGGAACAAAGACAGCGTGAGCAACAACAACAGATGCTGCTAAAGCGACAACAAGAAGAACAAAAACTAATTCTGTTAAAGCAACAGCAACAAGAGGAGCAAAGGCAGCATGAGCAGCAGCAACAACAAAAGGAAAAACAACGCCAACAACAACAACAACAATTATTGCATCATCATCATCAGCAGCAGCAACAACAACAACAACTTCAACAACCACCATCATCTCTATATCAACAATTTCCTCAATATCAATTATTGTGGTTTTTTGCCGAAAAGTATCTTTCTGAAGCAGCTAAAAAACCAATTACAGCTGAATCATCTACTTCACATAATAATTCAAATTTGACGAATGGAAACAATAAACCTGTGGCAATATCTTCTGATCAAAAAAGATATTTATTAGCGGCAATAAAATGTTTAGAGGCTTTATTAAACTATCTTGAAAGTAATGTTGATAATAATAATAATGACAAGCATGAAAAACCACTTGTTGAATTGAAAACACGTTTCAGGTTGAGTCAAATACTTTTTCTATTCACTGAAAACATTCATGAAGCTGAAAATCATTTGCAAAAGGGAGTGAGTATATAATTTCATATATCTATTAATAACAAAATAAGGTATATTCATTATATCACAGTAAACATTTAAAAATGCATTTATACATGCATCCATATTAATTTTTTAATTATTAAAAATTTTTTTCTTAAATGTTTTATATTAATAACGTTTTATTTTATTTTTAATATTAAGATCCAAATTGCTCAAACGGTAAATGATTTTATTATCATTACATTTTTTTAATATGTACGATTCTAAACTGATTTTTCTAATAAACATAATAGCAAGATGATTTTAGGGAATTAAAGTTTAAGATGATTGATCTTCGATGCGACATTTTTAAAAGTAATAATAATAGTAATTCAGCAAAAAATCTTTTGAAATCTAGTGCAATTGAAGCAATGGAGTGGGTGAATTTTTATTGCATATTAATTATTATTATAAATAGTATCTAGTTTCTAGAAAATCAATAATTTCAAGCGGGGGTCGTGACCCCTTCAACCATAAATCAACCTTTACAGGGAACTAATATATTTGCCTTTTTTTGATTAAATATTTTCAATAGAAATAATATGCCTCCTTGGTATTATCATTTTCAATTGAAACGAGCAAATTTACATTATTCTGAAAAAGATTTTGATGGATGTATGAATGTATTGAGACAAGTTTGTTCGTTAGCTGATCAAAGAGCAGATGTTGAAATGAAGGTATATATTTACATACACGCAAAAATAATTATAATTATAAAATAAAATATATTTACAATAAAAAATTTTTTTGATAAGGCTTGTGTATTAATTCTAATAGCACAATATGCTTTCACAAGTCAAAATTATACATTGGCTCAACGTTCATTGGATGAGCTTCAAACTGTTTATTTCCCTTCATCATTAATTCAATCTTCGCAAACTTATAACAGATTTCCTATCTCAAATCGTCATCTTTATTTACACTTTTCACTATTATATATTACTTATCATATGCATACTGGTAATATGAAATTAGCTGCAGAAAGATTATCAGAAGTTCACCATATTTTGGATAGTAATTCTTTGAATGATATTAATGTGGATGGATCAACAGGAGAAACTACAGTAAATATATTTTCTTACAAAATGTTTTTTCTTGGTGACTTTTTTATGCTTAATAAATGGTAGTATTCAAATCTAACCATGGCTCAATTAAATTTCTTCCATCTATATATCAATTAATTATTATTTTATTATTTTTTTCAATTCTTTCCGTTTATACTATATATTTATTAGATACATATTTCTCCAGTTTCCGAGTCTTCATTGAGCCTTTCTTATCCAAACAATAACGACAAAAGTTCTACAACTTCTCAAAACTTGCCATTAAAGATTTGTTGGCTGTCAAATTCACAAATTTATGCCTTAACATTTTTAATTTCAGGAATATGTAATCGAGGTGATACTGCAACCATGAAATCCACAATGTTTTTGACAGAAGGGTTGAAGATTGTAGAACGTAATTATTTTTATTTTTTTTTATTTTTTATTTTATATGTTAATGTAAAATATTGATTGATCAATTCAATATTCGTTTATTTTAGAAAGAATTAATTCAAATGGTATTTTACTATTTGTATTTTATGGATTGGATTTTTTGGTGTGATTAAAAAGTAATTTAATTTAAAAAGAACTTTTTTTTTAAAAAGAAAATGGTTTATCACTTCAAGAAATCATCAAATCAAAAAATTTTTACATTAATCTAAAAGCTTACATGTTACAATACTTGATTGACGTATATTTATTAAGATCAGAATTTACTGAGGCAGAAAAGGTGATGATGAATAAAAGAATTTATTATTGTTTTAATTAAAAACCTCTAATTTCTAATTTACACTTATATTAATTATAGACACTTGCACAATTAATGAATTGGTCGAATATACATAATCTGTGGCCACAATTCCATATTAATATAATAATCGCACTCGGAATGATAAATCAATTTATAGGAAAGCCTATTATTGCTACTGAATTTTACAAAGCTGCCGAAAAGGTTACTTATCAACATTATTGTCGTCGTCGTCGTCATTATTATTATGTTAATAATTATAAGACCTATTATCTTTTTATATATTTTTTTTTATTAGCTTTCAAATAACAAAGAACTAAGAGTATTATCAAAGATTAATCGTACATTAATGGTATTCGGTAATACAACTCAAAATCATGAAGAATTACAAGAAGAAGTATTTGTTTTTATTTATTCTGTTAATTCAATCATTTAATCAATTTATTTATTAATCGATTATTTTATTAAATATATATTGTTAATAAAAGATTTATACAATACTTAAAGAAATCGAACAAGAAGATATATTTCAAACAAACAACATTGATGGTCTTAAAGCTGCAATGCATTTTTTAAATGCATTGGCCTGCGACGATATTGAAAAGACAAGGTATTTAATTATATATACGTATATACATATATAAATATAATAATTCATTATTTATTTATTTCTCATTGAAGAGAGTCTTTATTAGAGTCACTTAAAATTTCCACTTCGTTGTTCAACAATCAACTTAAAGCTCTAACATTATCGGTTTTAGGAACATTATTCAAGGTAACCCAAAATGATCAGGCAGAAAAAATGCTTACTTCATCATATACTTTATCAAAAAATGCCAGAAATAATATTGGATGTTTAATTTCTGGTCGTTTGTTGGAAGGTAATTAGTATTCTAAATAATAAATAATAAAATAAGTGAATTTCTGGTAATTTGATTGATTGATTTTAACTTTAATCATTGGTTCATAAAGAAATATATCAAAAACAACAAAAACTATCTGACCATGCAAATCAAGTGACATCAAATAGAAAACATGAAATGGATGTTTGTAAATTTCTTTCTGAATGGAGCATGAAATCAAGAGTTGTGTTTAATCTTCTTGATGATAATAATAATAATGGCGTTGGTGGTAATGATGTTGATGGCGTTGTTGCTAATGTCTCAAATCCATCATCTAATATTTATAATAATATACCTAGTACAACTAATAAAAACAACATTTTGTCACATAATAATAATGGTGAAAGTAATAATGTTAGTAATAATAGTAGCAGTAGTAGTGTTTGTAACAATACAATGATGATGCATAGAATGTCCTTAGATGGAAGCCATGGTAATAGCAGTGGTGGCGAACACTTGTAAATTTTTATAATACTAGAACAATTGTTTATTAGTTTAGTAGTCTTATATTTTTATTATAAAAATATTTATTATTTTAAATACTTATATTTATAATTATATTATGTTTTTACAATTAGAATTAATTAATAATAAATAATAAATAATTTTCAAAAAAAAAAATCAAATTAATCAATTAATCAATTATTATATTTACATTTGTTATTAATTAATAGTAATATATATTATTAATGTGATTATGATTACAAAGAAACTCCAGTTGCAGAATCTGATAATTGTTTGGGTTCAGCTTTATAAAATAAAAAATGATTAGAAACAGTAAATAAATAAATAAATAATATGAGTAAATGCTTACTAGAATACCAAACAGGTACGGCAATCTCGCCTCCTGTAGTTTTGATAACAACTTTTCTACGTGCCCATTTACGAGGACGTTTTTTACCGTTACCATCAATATTTTTACTTTTACTATTTATTAATGTATCTTGATCAGTTTGTAACGAGGATGATGAAGGTTTTTGATCTAATTTTATATAAATAAAGATTTATTTAAATTCTGATCTATTTATATGTATATGTACATATGTGTATAAAGAAATCTTTCCATAATTAAATATTTATTTACCTTCAGAATTGTTAGTTGGAAATGTGACATCATCAGTTTCAAGTGGTTTTTGGGATTTTTTTTGTTTACTAGAAGTTGTAGTACTATTTAAAGAGTTATATATATAAGATATATATTAAAAAATATTTTTTAAAATTTACTAAATGGTGGATAGTAATAAAAAAACCCCGTTGCTGTTACTCTGTGGAATTTTCCGAATTGTAAATTTCCGTTTCTTTATTCTTTCTTTTGCGACCAGTCTTAGAATTAAACGTAATGATTTTAAAATTCTCTGAAGTATGAGGCATTTTAGCTTTAATTTTATTATTATTATTATTATTGAATTTTATACATACATACATATTAATATTAATATTAATATGGGCCAATATTTTTGCTTCAAAGGTGTGTCAAATATTACACGTGATTGCGTTAAAAATGTACAATTAATATTTTCCCAACTGCATATGTATCTTATTTTAATTACATCAACTGATCGATTCTATTACTAATTACAAACCAGTTCAGAATAATTCAATTTTAATCGAGCATATCTTTCAATATAGTTAAGCTCACAATGGAACTTGGGGTAAAAAATGATCTTTGGCAAGAAAATCTGGTTGTAAAGAAATGAATGATCCTTCTTGCCCTTCGTTATTTCTTAAACAGTCATGTAAAATAGAAATTCTGATATGTGTGACTAATTGGGTCTTGTTATTTTTATAACAAATTCAAGCATCATTATTAATCTAAAATAAAACTGTCATTATAACTTTCTAATGAAACCTCCCATATATTGATAGAAGCTCTCTATGTAAAGCTATAGTTACTAACTAAAACAGCATTACCTTTCACTTCAAAACTAAGATTTTATCTATTATCACCTTTATAAACTTGATGAACGGTTGAAAATATGGAAAATATTGTAAACTTTCATATGGGTATAGCTTTATGCGGATTGTCATTTATTAGTAGTAGTAGGGGTGGTTCGGTTCGGTTTCGGTTCAGCACAAACTTTTTATAGATTATACATGCAGATCATTCTTTGTATATATACAACATATTTCTATAACAACAAATTGAATTATTTGGTGGATAGAATGAACAATTGTATCATATAATAGTATATTTTTAATTATGTTTCCTAAATGAGCTTGAAAAAAAAATAAATCATTTTCATTCAAAAATAATCATCTTAGGCTGTATATATAATAATAGTAGTAATGATATGCTGCTTAAAATGGAAAAAAACAACAACAAAATAAGTTGTTTGGAGAAGAGTCAAATTGAATGCAACATAGTAATAGAAGTGGTTATTTTTGAATATATTGCTTCCACATTTCTCAATTCGAAAAAATAAATCATTTTAAATTGTATAATAGTAATATTGTTGCTCATCTTCAATAAGTAGTTTTGTTTTGTATTGCACATTAAAATGATAATCAATTTGAAAAAAAACCAACAAAATAGTTGTTTGGAGAAGAGGCGAATTGAATGCAACATAGTAATAACAATAGTTATTTTTAATTGTGTTGCTTCCATATGTCTCAACTCGAAATAACAAACCATTTTGAATTGTTTGTATAGTAATAATAATAATAATGGTGTGTTGCTTTAAAATGATAATCAATTTGAGAACAAAAAAGTTGTTTGGAGAAGAGGCAGATTGAATTTGGAAAAAAGGCAAGTTATAAAAATAATCATGTCGCCTACTCATCTTGTTTATCATTTTTCAACTAATCTAAAAAGGGTAGCTATTCTTTTACATCGACATAATAATTAAAATCAATATAATAATAATTTCGTATTACATTTTCACGTGATATAATAACCTGGCCAATAAACATAGAGATTTTGGTTTCATAAAAACCGAACCGAACTTAAACCAAAAACCGGGGGTTTTTTTAAACCGCCATATCCCTACATTTAATTCCCCTTGTATATATAAATGATTTGCATATAAGCATCTTTACGAAATTACGTGAATTACGGTTTTTAATATTAAATATTATTCTTTTTTTTTCCAAATTTGGGAAAATGTATTTTCAAATTACACATAATTTAAAAAATTACAATTTTAGAAACCATGACATGGCTTTTATTTGCATTAAGAATCTTCTTCTTCCTCATCTAATTCTTCACCATCATCTTGTATAGAGTCATCTTCAACCTCAAAAGAGTTTACTGGAACAGAATATAGCCTTATTGCAGGCTATATGGATTTTAAAAGTAAAATATTAATTTTGAAACAACACATTACTATTGTCAATGACAGTTTATTGAATACAAATACATATATATTACCTTGTTAGGATCCTTAAGTAATACATATCTACCTTCTGGTAATTTCATACATAAATCAATGATTGTTCTAACTATTCCCCATCCATTGGAAACAGACAAGTTCATTTGAGTGGCAAAATCACGTGGTTTGTAAACTTGAGTCCCCAAGATTACATGTCGAGTATTATCTTTAGGATTTGCTCTAGAAACATAGCTATAAAAATAAAATAGAAAATTTCAAAATAATACCCTATTATATAAACGTGAGTTATATTGTTATTATATCATAGTTACCCTAATTTCATTTGATCAGCTTTTGCCAAAATACTCTGAACAGCCCATCTTGCCAATTTACAACTATTATTTTTCATTTCAGTAGCAACAACTGCACCACTCTGAGTATCTAATTTTTGACGCCAATCTAAAGCACCACCTGCACCTTGAGCACGTGTGTCAAATTCATTTAAAGCTTTTATGGTGATAAAGGAATCACCAGTTGATGTTTTGACAACTGAGTCAAGTTGAGTTCTAACAATCAATGCAAAATCTTCCTCTTCATTAATACTGAGATCAAACCGTCTATATTTATATGCACCTGGTGCCATGTATTCAATTTCATCCGTGGAATTAATAAATGGGTTAGGATTTTCAAATTCATGTTTTTCAGCCTATTATTATTGTTGTTGTAGTGTTTAAACAAAATAATTTCATAAATATTTATATTTATATTTATATTTATAAAGTGGGTTAAATTTCTTTATACCTCGTTAACAACTTGTAATGCAAAAAAATTATTGATTTCTGTTGCTTCCAATGCTAAAGCACTAGGAGAATTTATATTATCTTTATCACCTGTTTCAAGAGGTGGATCGGTTGCATTTTCATTTACTGTTATAATATCTAATATGATTTTAAACAAATAAATAAAATTATAAATGTGGATATTGTGAAAAAAATTTTATCATAAATATACACACACACATATATATGCATACCATATACACCATTATTTCTTTTGTCAAAGAAAAGTTTGTCACCAACTCGATTTATTACAATGTCCCATGGATACACAGACCTTGGGGCACACATAAGAAGACTTAGAATAGAATCCGTAGCAAAAACTGTTGCTTGATTATCTTTTGCCAGCTATTTATAATAATAAAAAAACATGTATTATTTAATAAAAAATTTTATTAAAGAAATTTTATA
The DNA here is from genome assembly GCA_910592215.1 of Entrophospora candida. Taxonomy (NCBI): domain Eukaryota; kingdom Fungi; phylum Glomeromycota; class Glomeromycetes; order Entrophosporales; family Entrophosporaceae; genus Entrophospora; species Entrophospora candida. The sequence continues at coordinate 8,237 of CAJVPN010001770.1, forward strand.
AGATAATTACTTGTTCTATAATCGGATCTTTGGATGTGGTGGTAAAAAATCGAATGCGCTCGTTAGATAATAATGGTTTTTCAGTTTTGGTTCTAACCAGATCATAGCTTTTATCATAATAATACATGAATCCATGTGAAGATCTAAATTAAACATATACATATACATAAATATTAGAAAATTGTCACTTTTCAAAATAACAGAACATTGAAAATATTTCCGACTTACAAATCCTCGCCATCATCTACATCCAAATTAAGTTTAGTTAACCGAATAAATTCAATTTCTTCAAGTTCTTTCCATTCAGGCCCAACATTAACCGAAGATTCTCTTGATCTTTGTGGCTATTAAAATCATAACTTTTTCAATAATATGATTACATAAATTTTCTTTTTTTATCTTTAAATTATAAACAAATTATTTATTAGAAAAGAAATAAATACTTTATCATAATCTTTCCAACCAAAGCGCCTTCTAATATTTGCTGGTGTGAATTTACCACCGGTGGCATTTCTATTTTGTGTACCAAGTCTTTGATATTGTCCATTTCTGAATTGACGTTGTCCTTGACCTCTCATATTACCACGACCCTATTATTATTTTACAGAGAAAGTATCAATTGATTTGTTTTTTTAAAAAAATAAATCAATTCATCTTATATATACTTTTGCACCACCAGTAGTTCTGTATGAAGTAGATTTTTTTTGATGTGTGGTTCGATTATCAACAACAGAAAAAGATGCTTCGTCATCAGCATGAGTATATGCAAAAGTACTAGATGCACCATATCCATATGCCGTATATTGATCTATGAAAAAATTTTAAAAAAAGTGATCAAAAATCAACTCACTTCAAATTCAAGATCCTAAATAAATAAAATCGATAAACAAAAAATTATTGATAGATTAGAGCATACCACGATAACTACGATAAGTTGTTCTTTGTCTACCAGTCTGTTCCTTTTCTTTTTGTTCTGGTGTAAACCAATCAGCTATTCTTCCTAATTTATCAGCTTTGCTATAAGGAGCAAAAGGAATGTCTCTGAATTTTTCTGGTAACATGAGAGGTGAGGGACCCCAACCATTTTCGTTATCAATAATTTCTGGGAGTTTAAATTTAGGTTCTTCCTCCATTATATATATATATATTTTTTTTTTTTTTTAATATGAGGTTCATCCAATCACCCATCACATTCATTCGGACAGATTTATTGATGGACGGACGATTTATCGATTTATCAAAACCCTGAAAACTTCTAATTGGGGTCCCAGAAAAAATTCAGATGTAATTTTTATTTATATACAGTAATTTTAATTTGGGCAGCAACTATATTGACAACACAATTAAAAATATAACCTCTGAATTTATATGCTATGTGTATGTTCTACCAAATTATGGTGTAATATTTAGAAAATATTTAGATGAACATAATCAGTTAGTAGTACCTTCATTTGTCAGAGAACACTCATTTGGAATAATAGAATTAATTATATTTCTCTTAATATATTTGATCCAAAAGAACTTCTTGATAATGAGATAGATTCCCTAGATAAATTTTATGATGAAATTAAATTTGTGGGTGATAATGAATTTTATAGAATTATGAAAAAGGAAAACTCATAGAAGAATGGAGCCCTGTAAAATCTTATCTACAATTGTACAAAAATACTTTAATCAATTGTGGAAACATATATTAGATAATGATGAGACTTTTTCTTCTAATCATCCAACAACAACAATTATTCTTAAAATAGCACTGGTTATACTCTTTCTAATGCTCAAATAGAAAGAATATTCTCACAACAAAATTTAATAAAAAATAAATCAAGAAATGTAATGAATATTGGTACTTTGAGTAATCATTTAATGATACTATTAAATGAACCAGAAGTTAATTTTGAAAAAGCATATGAGCATTGGAGAAGTAAGAAACAAGAAGGAGTTACTATAGATATAAATCTTAAAGAAAATTAAATTGGGGCATACTAGGTTTCATAGATAGGTCAGTAATAAAAATTTACTTTTGTTATATGATTTGACCCAGACCAAAATTAAGTTTAATATAACTTGACCCTAAGGTTTGCAATAACATTAGAAAAAAGAACATAATTTGACCCATAATATATACTAACATTAAAAATTTTGAAACCATTGAGTGTTACTTACCAGGTAATTCTTATGTTTGGCACACAGCTGGTCTTACTTTGCCCCGAATTACAGCCCATAATTATACCTATTGACACTAAGTCTAAATATCAACACACAGCTAGAACTTACTTTGCCTACTGACTTATGGTTGATTCCACTATCTTATGACACACAGTCTGGATAGTCCAAAATATTTGACACGCAGCTAGGACTTACTTTGCCTACTGACTTACAGTCAATGCTTCTTTTATCTTATGACACACAGTCTGGATAAAAGATCCCTAGGTTATTTGGCTAACTATATCCCAAAGGCGTCCCATTGAGATGCTCAATAATTAAAGGGTTCCCAACTAATAATCATTAGAAGGGCTAGGAATCAATCACACTGGGTTTATTAGTTAATTACAGTCAAAGAATATTTTATGTAAGGGTTATATATTTATTTAGAGTGTTAAGAGTTATTATTATGTTATTGTTGAGATGGAAAATTGCATGAAATTTCAAAATTTCATGTGCATGATGTGCATCATGTGCATTTTATGCATTGCATTTTTTTAAATATATATATATATATATATATCTAAAAAAAAAATATAAATACAATTTTCAATATTATTATCACTACTACTTCCTCACCACTTTCTATTCTAATTGTTTCATCATCATCATCATCACTTTTATCATTTTGCTTCCCACATTTCCATCACCATCAATTGTAATATCGATATTATCATTGTTGGACATTTTAATTTGTAATTAAAATAAATATACACCAATTTAAAATGCATTCAGGAATTCCTTTTAGAAGCAAAGCTGATGAAATTATCAATTCTACCCAGTTTAACAAATGATTCTTAAAAATACTATCAATAATATAATTGGTAAAAATTAAAATTCACTTTTTTTTTTTGAATAGAATTGTGTATGGGACAACAGACATTGCATGATTTAAAAAATCATGTGCAGATGCAATGTGCATTGCATTTTTTTTCATGCGCATGTGTCATGTCGATCATATAGTAAACCTGGCAAAATTTCAAATTTTAGAATATCATTTCTAATTTAGGAAACATAATTTCTTAAATAGGGAATGATCCTCTCCTAAATTTATCATCAAAGAAAAAATTGGAGAATTTTGGATGAAGACCATCCCTTAATAGTTAACGAAGTGGGATAAACATTATTTAAAATATAAAAAGTTACTAATATTCAAACCACCATAACTTTTTAAGTAATAAATATTTACATCAAACTTTTCATAGGATTATTCTTTGGCATTTACTATATAATAAAAGTATGAAGAGTTTGAATCCAAAAGTTCTCTGTGTTCATGTGATGGGTTTCAAAAATGCTGAATAAAATTGGTCGGTTTTAGATGACTTGAGCTATACTAACTAATACTAATTAAGTCCAATTTATACGTCCTGTATATATATTATAAAATTGCAGAGATAATAATCAACATAATAAAATTGACGAAAATTTGCTCAATTGACACACATTTACACTGCATCCCAAGTTTGCCAAAAAAAATTTTTTCATGACTTTTTTTTTATTTGGTAGAATAAATCTCAAAGATTCCAAAAATATAGAAAAAATGTATTATAACTTTTTGCTTTTTCTAACTTTTATATTGGGCATCGCCAGATTCCAAGGATTTTACATATAAAATTGAA
>CAJVPN010001771.1:0-12060 GCA_910592215.1 Entrophospora candida
AAGACAAATATTTAAAAATTTTTTTTGATATATAAATTAAGATAGATAATATGCAAGTCATCGCGTGATTAAAATTTCCCTTCTAAATGAACGATAAAGATAGTTTTTTTACATCAGATATTTTATTACTAAAATAGTAATGATGACCCTTCACATGAAATATCACGTGATATTGACTGATCATGATTCATTTAAATAATACTCGGGCCAAAACCGACTTATCAAGCTTACATATGTATTTATCTATCTTGTATAATTGCATTATCAAGCAACTTATGGTACAAAAATTGGTTAAATATATAAAAAAAATAATATCATAGAGAAAGTAGCAGTGACATAGCGAGAACATTAAATACACTTATAATAATATTGAAGGTCATGTAGATCAATAGTTGGGTGGACCGTTAATGTTTTAAGGTCATACATAATTCTAAAATCTATATTAACGATGATTTGGTAACATATAATTTTTTATATGATAAATAATTACGGTTCACTCTTTAGAATTAGAATTTATATACTCCATATATAAATCATCACTGTTATAACGGACATTTTTTCATAAGCCAAATAGTCCATTATAGAGAGAGTGAACATCCTAGACTTTTGTTTGCTCTATCTGGGTGTATTTGTGAAGTATTTATTTTAAATTATGGCACAAGACCTACCTTCCCTAACTTTGTGGACCTTAATTAAGAATTACGAGTTTACTTGGAATAATGAAGTATATACTACAGACAGCGATCTGCAGAATGTCACACAAATACATAATTTTTTTTTTTGTAAAAAAAAAAAAAAGTAAAAAAAATATTCATAACATCTTTTAAAAAATGGAACAAATCGGCATTTCTAGGTTAGAGTCTTATACTCTATCTTTTACTTACTCATTGTCCGTCATCTATCTCTTATAAACTATAAATTTATTTAGAAGAGAACAATCGCTTTCTCCAAGAAGTGCTGGCCAGCGTGAAATGTCCTTTTCTCCAAAAAGGAGGAGTCCATCTCCCAGAAATAATCGTAGTAGTGGAAGAGATGATAGATACAGAGATGATCGTTATGCTAGAGATAATAGATATAGCCGTGATAGCCGTGATAGTCGTGATAGTCGTGATAGTCGTGGTTCTTATGGTAGGAGCGGTTATCGTGATGATAGAGGATATCGCGACTATCGAGACTATCCTTATCCTTACGAAAGAAGAGGCCCTCCGAGGAGAACTAAACCAATTGATCGGTAGATATTCACCTTTTCTTTTAAAGCATAATTAATTATAAATAACAATACTTTCATTATCAATTAATCTGTTATCAGTGGCACTGAAAAAGAAAGGAGCGATACAACGACACTTTATGTTGGCAATATACCATATACATTTCATGAGAATGATGTGGCTGATATGTTTGAAAGATATGGTCGGTTGAGGAAAGTCACCGTTCAAATTGATAATTATACTGGAAGAAATAAAGGGTTATTATTAATTCAATATTTGCACTTTATATAGTCAAAAACAATTTATATTTATTCACAAACGCTTTATTTTAGATTCGCCTTTGTAGAATTTGAAGATAGGAAAGATGCAGAAGATGCGTATGATAAATATTATGGTGCCAATATTGAAGGTCGTAGATTAAAGTTAGATTGGGATATTGGGTTATCTAGAAAAGATCAACACCGTAAAGAAAAACCTGGTTTTTCAGAGTACGGGTAAGTTTTTTTTTTCTCTTTTTTTTTTTTTTTGAGATACAATTTATAATTAATATAATAAACTTTTTTTCAAAAAATAAAAAATTCTAGACGTCCAAATTATGATTCATGTATGTATAATATATAGATAATATTTTATATGTAATTATTATTAAAATCTTATTGTTATCGTTTGTAGATGATCGTGGAACTTCACCACCTGAAGTAAGGGAATTAAGTCCAAATTATAGATCTGGTGCTCATTCATCAAGTCCTTATTCCCATCAATATTAATGAATGAATGTTAGGTTTTTATTATTATTATAATATTATTATTGAAGGAACATTTATTATTAATATTTTGCAAAAAAAAAAAAATATATATATATATATATATATATATTGGTTAATGATTAATTTCTATTCAAAAAGCTAGAAAACTTTTTTTTATTTGGAAATATTAATGGATGGATTATTAATGTACTAGATGATGACACCATCAACAAAAATTACAAATATTAACATACATAAATACATACATACGTACATTCATAAATATCTATTCTTTTAATTTGTTGAGATTAGCAAGACTTTGATTGATTGGTTGATTTCATCAAGAATTTCTAAATATATTAAAAAAGGGTTTCTTTGAAAAAAAGGATGGATTGGTTGATTTATTATTTGTTGACTTCTTGATGGTGATGACGATGAATGATGATAAAATTATTCATTGATGAGTTGATTTATTTTTATTTGTTGATTGGTGAGCTGATTTGTTGGATGATAAATTGATTTGTAATAGATAAAAGTTGATTTGCAGTACATAGAAAAGTCGATCTTTTAAGGTGTCAATTAAATTTTGTGGACTAAAAATATGTGTTAATGAGATTAAAAAGGACATGAATGAGTAAAAAATTGAGTTTCACAAGGTCTGATTTGTTTTGTCACGATTTGTAGATTTATCTGATTTCTTTATTGATTTTACTTCTCTAATATTATATAATATTATATTTGGAGTTGTAAAAGAAAAGGATAAAGATCAGTGATGAATTGAAATTCTAAAGTGAGTTAAGAGGATGGGCATGAATATATGAAGATCACATTCTGTACAAAGTTATTAGTAGTATATATCTTAAAAACACATACATTACGAAATTCTAGATATTGCACTAATAAAATAAAATTTTACGCGATCCATGCTCAATTATAAATATTTTATTTTATTCCACTATATGAATAACAAAAGGTTTTTTCGTTACAGTCAAATCCGGATTTTTGTTAAATGAGCAATTTGGTTAAATCGACTAAACTATTTAGTCATAATGTTAAGTCAGGACAATGTTACCAAATTAGGATTTTAACACCTCACCTGATATATAATAATAATGATTAAAAAATTCTCGTTTCAACGGATTTTATATCTACAGCCGATTCTTTGATTATTATAATAATGGTGAGTGCTAATCGCGTTACAACTGATTCAACTATATTCCAAAATCCACATTACTAAGGTAAATCTTACATGAATAATTCTCTAGTATTATTCCTTTAGATTACGAAGAACAAATTTGAGATGCAACAACATTAATACAACATATAAGTGATCAAAGAGATGATGTAGAGAATTTAATTGATAGACTAAATTTCAGTTCAACATTAACAGCAGAGGAATATATATCAATTGATGATGATGAGATTAATGAAATGCAACCGACGAGGTTCTTTTGAGCAAATCGAAGAGGAATATGTTATTGTAAATAGTACAACTGTTCCTAATGTTTCAATAAATAAAGTTGTAAAATCTTTTGAAATTGTTTTTAATTTTCTCGAACAAAGTAATATGAATTAAAAGCTTTAAAACCGTTGAAAAAGAAGTATAATCATATTATTATTCAAAATTCAATACAAACATTACTAGTTTTTCGGAAACTTCTAATCGAGGTTCCAAGCAAACCAAGAGTAAAAAACATACTAAAGAAAAGTGAAAGTGTTACCGTTGTTGATGGGTAAAATTATTATGGATATATTAAACTTTTAAGGGTAAAATTGATATAAAGTTTTGAAAAAACTTAAAATAATAAATTTTTAAAAAGTCCATGATAATAATGTAAATTTAACCGGTTAAGTTAACCGGTCCAACTTCCAAGCTCTTCAATAACATAATCTTGATCAAATTCAATTTCTATCACCATTATTAATTGTTGAAATGAATGAATTATATATTATATTTATTAGCTACTAAACCATTTTACTCGCTCATATTTTTATTACTGTTACACGTGTGTTCAATCCAAGTTAACCTGATCGATTAACTTATTAATTAATCAACAGGCTTAAAAACGGGTTAAACTGTTAACGGTTCCATTTGTCAATTCAAAGTATGCTTTACTTAAAATTAGGAATCCTATGACCGTGTGTTCGAATTAGTTGGTTTTTTTGCCTAATTATTTATTATCAATCCAGTACTTTTATGAATAAATAAATGCGTGTATTTAAAGAAACCTTTTTATATGATCATTTCCAAATGGCAGCTCTTCATCTTATTCCTGTTTCATGTCAAAAAAAGATTGTGGTAAAAATTTTTGTTTGTAGAAATCGTTCCATCAAAAAAGCCTACAATTATTTAGAAGATGGTGAACACAAAGACACGTCTGATGCAAAAATATCGCAATGATGGTGTGATTTTGTTGGATTACTTACGCGTAAGGCACCTAAATTTTTGATTCGTTTCATTCTATAGCAATCATTATCATTCATTAGTTATATTTATTATTTAGATTTAATGAATTTAATGATGAATTGTGCAATTGTAAATTGTATTGCTTTTTTTATTCGTCATCATGTTATCATTATTGTTATCAACTAAGAATAATATTATTATTATTGGTGATGGTGGCTGAAACTACCTACTTGGTGCGCTGAAATTGCCGAAATTAATTAGCCTAAACTTGGGCGAAACTAATTTTAATAATTGCTAAAATTGGTGATTGATTTAGATACTTATATGTTTATTATAAAAAAATATTGGACCCACCATAGTATTTGGCGAAACACCTTTCTTTCAAAAATAATTTCGGACATATGACTAAATAATATCCTTTATCAATTTTTAAATATACACAATCTTGGTTTAGCAGATAGGCAATTAGAAAAAATTTCCCAAAGATCATTATTATATTAATATTAATTAATCAAGAAATCCGTTATATTGATTATTATTATTATTAAACCAGTCTTGGACCTCGATCCATTAATATCCATTAAATAAATTGAGATTCATTGTGTAATACAAATTATAAAAAAAAATTTAGGAATCCGTTTACGTGAAGCAAAGTAAATTTTTTTTTTCAAAAAGAAATTAGCACTCGGTCGAATACTTTGGTGTGACATTCTTTATTTTTAAGATTTGCAATTTATTCATATTTGCTACTGTTATCTTTATATCTATTAAGTTGACAAATTAGCATTTTTTTTCCTAATAATCTTAAAAAAAAATTTTTCTTTAATTAATTTATTAAAATTGGTAAGTGGGAGAGAAAGAATATAGGTTATATATATATATATGGTCTTATGATGATTTAAAGTTCAAAATAAAAATTTAAATGAATGGTTTGTTTGTCACATTGTACAAAACATCGTGTTTGTTATTGTTATTATTATTATTATAAAAAAAAGTTATCGAGATATCACGATAATAAAAATCTTGATCATATATTAATACAATATCAATCTAAATTTTTTCCCAATGAAAAGAATGAAAAAGAAGAAAAGTAAAATTTTTGTAATTTTCCAATTATAAAATTTTGTTTTTTTTTCTAAATAAATAAACGCACATATATAAATATTAACTAAAGTACATTAGGAAAACATATTTATATTATCTTAAACACGCTCTTTCTTTCTTTACCTTTTTTCAAAGTTTATTTTCTTCGTTATATACACACGCGTTCTCAAAATTTTCTTTATTTCGACAAATGGCACTTCCAAAAGTATTAAGTCCTGGTTTTTGGTTAGATAAAGTTCTTAGGATATTCTTAAAACTAGTATTGGCCATCTTGTTACATGTTTTATATTTGATTAAAGGTGAACAAGAACAAGTCCATGTAAGAAAAGTTGAAGTTACCGTTAAAAATGTTCCCAACAACAAAAACAATAAAACTAAAGATAATAAAACAATTAAAGATAATATTAATGACGTTGAAATAATCAAAAACAACATAACAAAACCCATTGATGTTTTTAATAGTCCCACGATAGATGTATTTTCTAAAGAAAATACCATCGATAGCAATGATAATGACAATAACAATAATAACAGTTACGAAATAGTCACTGGAACTCTTATTGAATTAAAACCGGATGAACTTGATGAAAATTCAATTGAAAAAAAAGAAATTTCTATGCCTATCATTCTCAATACTATTAATGATATTATTACTAACAATCAACCTGATGATAAAAAAGAAGAATATCAATCATCAATTGATGAAGATGATGAATCAGTTAAAGAAGAGTACCAATCATCAATTGATGAAGATGATGAATCAGTTAAAGAAGAAGAGGAATTATTTCAAAACATTTACCATAATGTATCAAGTTTTGAAATGAAAACTTCTCATGATTATAGAAGCAATATCACGAAAAAATCTAACATTATACCATTTGAGGTAAATATTTGAAAAGTAAAGAGATATGGGAGATATAGTAAAGATTTTGAAATTATTAATTATAATTTTAATTTATTTGTTTATTTACAGTTCCATTGGAAACATGGTGGTAACAGAGTCTTCATTACTGGTGACTTTGATAATTGGTCAGGTATGCAAAATGCGCATATGATATAGATTACTGACAACCTAAGGATTAATATACGATGTTAATGTTATTGTTTATTGTTTATCGTTTTATAGCATGTAAACATGAAATGTCGAGAATTCCAAAAACAAATGATTTTGTTGCTATTATTGATATTGATTGCACTAAACAACATGATTTTAAATTTGTTGTTGACGGTGAATGGTAAGAATAAATATTTATAAAGTGTTTTTAGAAAGTATACTGAATGAATTAATCATTTGTTCATTTTTTTTTTTTTGCGGATATTTCGATCAAATAGGAAATTCAATTGGGATCTTGAAACACGTTATGATGAACGTAAGTTTAGCTATTATTCATCATATATTGATATTATCTTTATAGCAAAGATGATAATGTAATAATAACCATAATGTATAATGATTTTCTAATTAGATGGAAATATAAACAATTTTATCTATGCTGCACCAACATCTGATTCTTTGAATCCTGAATATAATGACAATGTTGGTAAGTATTATATCGATTATTATGTGCACGAAAATACTTTTAAATCTATTTTATATTTATTTTAATATATGTTTATTTTTGTGTAGGATTCCTCAATTCTCACTTTACTGCTGCATATTAAATAACATAAATAAATAAAATCATCCATTCTTGTAATATATATTAGTTCTTATCTATATATATTTAGTCTTTTTGTTAACGTCGATTACTTGACAACTATGGTTGTTTAACTTTGGGCTATCCTTGTCAGTTGATTGCTAGCAACCCACAATAATACGGTATTTGTTTAAACAATTAGTTTACAATTTACATCGGTTCTCGTTTACTGCCTCTTTCTTGTACCCAGAAAGTTTCGGCGAATTTGTAATGGCACAGGATAAATAAATAAAGATGGCCCTTTTATAAGATTCCTTTTTTATTTACTTGCGACCGATATATTTCAGTCGTTACACTACACTGTTTATATTTTTATTAGGTCGATTGCAATCTCGCTTTGGTTTATTTTAACATCCTTATGGGTTTGGTTATTATAACAATATCCTTTGCTTGCTCACTAAACAAACAACATCGCTAATGCTCATTAGTTACTCAACATTAACTCCACAATTGTTGTCTTTTCACCAAAGCATTTTGTTTTAAACAAACATAAAAACAACGGTTTTATTTTTTAAAAAGTTTAAGGATTCATTATAATTTCAATCGAGTATTTGTTTTCTCAGCCTTTCCAAGTGAGGAGGACATGGATGAAATTAACCTCCCGCTTTTTCAAGTGAAGACTAGAAATTGTTCAATGTCTTTTTATCTTGAAAATTTTCGTTAATTTAAAAATCATTTTCAAAAAGGGTCATCCTATATACAGAAAGGTTCTTTTTATGAAATATACAGAACCTATGTGACAAATATTTGAGTTATTAAATTTATGTGTACAAACAAAATTATGATTATTAAATTAACTATTCTTTTTTTCAAGTTTTTCTTGAATTATGGCATGAAGTGACGGTACGCGCAGCACAAGATACTGGCACATCTCCATTATCCTCGCCAACATTTCCCGATGGTATTACCGATAAATCATCTGCAAACAAAGTAGAAGTACAAATAACTGTTGATGAAGGAACTGTTTTTGATGATCCAGCTGGCTTATTTGATCATTCTTTTGAAAGAATTCAAGCAATAATAGTAAAAAATGTTTCCAAAGAATTTTTGAATGGATTGAAAGTTTATAGTAAAAAGTATTAATTATTATCTTTACTAAATTGCAAGCTGATCGGTCATTGTTCAAGTCAATAACTTGTCTTTTTATTTTAGCAGTAATAGTAATAGCAATACTGTTCTTCTTGAATTATTACCAGATCTTTGTGCCCCTCTTTCTGATCTCGCACAATCATTTAACTTTTTATCGAATAATCTACCAACAAGATTTTCAAATTAATATTCAAAGAAGTTTCCAAGGAATTGCAGGGTTACATTTGGGATCGTATTCTTATGCGAAACCAATTTTCTGAAATGGGCGGATTCCAATTTAAAGCTGATATGGAAAAGGGATTATTCTTTATTGGGAAAAGATGGGTGAAAAAACCAGAAAATTATTTCAAGAGGTATTTCATTCATTCATCTTTTTTTTTCATTTTTAAATGATCAATTAGCCATAGAAATCAACTTTAACATTTATAATGGCTGTTTTTTCTCCCTTTTATTATTAACAGGATAAAAGAAGCTTGTATTTTGTTGACCCTTCCATCTAAAAAGAATATTAAGTCGACAGTTAATCATGATAATGATGATGAAGACAAAAGATCAAAACAAAACTCATTGTCATATGTGACTTCAATACTTTATAATGAAGAAGTAGAACCTATAGAGATAACTAGAATGTTGGAAAATCTAGGTATTCATCATCTGTCAGCTAAAGAAGCAAAGGATATTGTTGAAAGAAGAATTGAATGTTGGAAATAATAAAATAAAAATGAATTTTAGTGGGCAAAGAATTTTAACAATTTTGCATTCAAAGCTTAAAAATAAAACCTTTGACCATTTATTTATTTAAAAATAAAATTCTAATTTTTGTACTTTGTGCAATTTGAGAGATAACGGTAAATCAGTTGATTGATGATCATTCATATCAACCAATATATTAATTAATGTATTAATATTAATATTAATAAAAAAATTCCGAATTGGTTCCAAAATATCTCTCTATTATTATCATTATCTTTATAACAAGTTCAAACATCATAAAATAAATTGTGTTACAAATGCACCCATCCTCTCTTACATTGAAAGAGGATCTCTATGTAAAGCTATAGTTAGCATTATTTCAAAACTAAGGTTTTTATCCAATATTACCTATGATTGGTGAAGGAATGAATCAAATTTAGTGGTGATTCTCACATTTCCGAACCTTCAAAAATTAGTCCGCATTCTGCAATAGGTGAATTTTTCATCGGAAATTAGGGTGATCTATTTCAATGTAATTTATTATTTTTTTTAATTCTAGATCGGTGGGCTAAGATAACAGTAAATTTCATCATTACGACTCATTTTCAATGAGATGATAAATCCATTCAATAGGGAAATACACATACTTCATAAACGAGCACCATTTGGCCTTTGGACCCTTTTTTTAAACCTTATTATTATATCATTGTGTCTCGACATTAAACACGAGTATTTTTAATGTGTAAACTGGTCAGCAAAATGATAATTAACTCTAAAAAAATTTTATTTGCATCGCTAAAAAAACTATTTTACTGTTGAACAGCCCGTCAAACCAATGGCCCCACCTCAAAAACCAAATGGGTTTTTTGCTAGTAGTATGCATAACATTATGATCATATCGTGCTGAATTTTGGGGTTGCATATGCATTTATGTTATAGTAAGTAAAAATTTTCCCGACTTGTTTACTATTATAGTAATAACAATAACAACTAGCATTGATTAATTTATTTCGGAAAAATAGTAATTTACTGATCAACAAAAAATAGTTACACAAACCTGAACTATGTAAATATAAACAAAATTTTCCTCGGGAAAAATAAACCTGATTTAATTAACAAGGACTTAACTCATATTAATATAAATATGATGTACTTTTACCAAACAAGATTAAAAAGAATTTTTAGAAAAATCCAACTTATAAAAAAAAGTGGAAATTATGATTATATGCAATAATAATATATCCAACAATAATGGTTGTCAAAAAAAAGCAAAAAATTGTATATACAATAATAACACTACTTACGAATGTAGACAGATTGGTGGTAATGGTGGTAGTAAAGTGATAAACAAACAGATACATAATGGTATTAAAATGATAAAAAAACATTTACATGATGGCAGTATTGCAACAATATACAGAGCTAAGGATAATGAAACATTACAAAAATCACTATATTTCCTGAAAAGAATGATCAAACATATAACTTCGATTCATTAATGCGTGCCATATAAAAATTTTAGGCAGACAAACAATACATAGATATTATATTTTTTATTATTATGTAATATTAATATTAATTATCATTAAACTATTTAAAAGGGAAATCAACCCTTTGTAATATTGTAACTATCATTAGTGATGTTGTTGTTGTTGATGATGTCAACGTTATCAACAAAAAGGTCAACTAAAATAATCAATTAAACTTTTTTTTGAACAACTAATAGTCAACTATCTTAGTCAATTAAATGGTCAACTATTTTAATCAATTATTTAGTCAACTTCTAATACTAATACTAATACTAATACTAATGTTATTATTGTCTGGCCAATTACAATTTTTGTGTTTTATCATTCAAAATGGAAAATTTTTATGTGGAAAAGTATCAATACCATCAATATGACATGATGATGACAACAATAGTAGTGTGTTGTTGATGATAATTTTACATGTGAATGAATAAACACTTCCAATGCAAGGTTCAATAATTTATTGGCTTCAAGTTCCAATGATTTAAGCGGTGGTTCCAGAAGACCTTTAAAAAAACAAATCGTAACACATAGTTTTGTGTGGAAGCGTTTTGAAAAGTGAAAGATTCAAATGGAAATGAATTCACAATTTGCAAATTAAAAAAAAATTTTTAGTTGACTAAAATAATCAACTAATAGCCGACTAAAGAAATTTTTGACCAACTAGTAGTTGACTAAGGATTTTTTGGACGATCCCAACCTCTATAAAAAGGTTTATAATAATAATATTTGTGATTACCATTAACAAAAATTGGTAAAGAGCCTGATACCAAAGGATGTTTGAGCAGGCTCGATGATTCTAGGTTCATGTTCTTCCAATTTTCATATTGCGTTATTGAGTGAATGAGCAAGAAGTGACAAAATACATTTGTCATTGAAAAGCCAATAACACTTTGTATAATTTTATTATTATTATTATTTATCAGTCCTCAGAATGTTGCAAAATAGTGTTATTACACAAAAAACAATACTTCTCTTAGTAATAAATACCCTACCTAGTTTATAACTTTGTCACATAAAAGTTTTAAAACTATATCTTTATCTTCCTAACTTCAATCTGTGTTTAAAAATTGGCAATTGATTAATTTTAAGAAATGTCCCTGGATATAAAATCAGTTTAGCTGTAAAAATGCCATTTGGATCAGAAGATATGAATATAGAAATGGAAATTTAGAATGGAGAAATGGAAATATGTATGTATGAATTAATTGAAGGTAGAATGAGGATGGTGTGTATAGATTATGAATAGTTCTGTTGAAAGGTTGGAAATTATTTAATTTAATGTTACTGGTGACATTAAATTTTATCTGCATGAGCTTAAAAATGCCATTTAGGTGAATATAGAATATGGGGAGTTTTCTAGCAAAAGGGACCTTAGTTCATATTAATTCGTGATCCATGATAGAAGTGTATACTGCGCCACGTTTTCTGAAATTCAGGGTTGCTAAGTAGCAAAGTCAAAAAGTTGTAAAGAAAACAATAATAAAAAATATGTCAAAATAATGGTTGGGATTTTTTGCATCATATTATTTAATATTCTGTGTAATATTTATCATGTGTGCTGGTAGAAAAAATTCGGAAGTTGGT
>CAJVPN010001772.1:0-12053 GCA_910592215.1 Entrophospora candida
GAGATTGGTGAGCAAAAAAGGGTTAAAATTAAGGTTTGTGGCTAATTTTATTAATAGAATTTCAACATTGATCACCAAAAAACTTCAGAAAATACACTTTCCAATCATTTAATGTGACAAATCGTTCAACTAATATGAAGCACCATATCTTAATCAGGAAAGATCACCATTAAAATTTTTGGCAAATGACGCAGCATTTGATGTCTTTAGATGCGGCGCACCATATAAAAATCATGTAGATCATATTTTCCACTTCCAAATTAGGAAGGTCCTGTATATATAGGATCACCCTTTAATAAATAGAATCTTTTAATTATCTAGAAACTTTAAATATATTTTTTTTACAACTCACTTGAAGAAAAATATATTTTCTTTAATTCAATGACTATTATCTTTATCTTTTTTATTGTTATTGTCATGACTAACTATTATGTTGAAAATGTTTGGTAACCAAGTTAAATTATGAAAGCTCCAATGCCTCAAGATAAACCTGGCCAAGAAAATCTAATGTTGTTATGAAAACCAAATTGGTTATGCCTAAGAATACCAGCTGCAACTTTTGATGATGGTTGCTACCATCTTTGCATCATATAAAAAATGATTGCAACCACCTTTACAACCATTTTGTTTCCTTTTTTGGGTTGCAACATGGAACTCTAGTTCTCTTCAAGCCCAAGGATCATGTTTTTTTTTCACAAATTTTGGGAGATTACTAAAATTGGAATGTGTTCAGAAACATCATACCCTATCTTATTTCTGCAAGATGCAATTAAAGTAGAAATTTTTATGAAGAATTTCAAAAAAAAAAGATCAGCAATTTATATGTGAAGAGTATTATAAAATCAAAAAAGCACCACATAAAAAACTGGTATATCACCACTTATTTATATCACCTCAAATTTTGTATAATAATACTAATAATATACTTCTCTTCTGAACAAAAAATAGTTTTTCCTGGGCGGAATTTAGTTTGGGCTTTTATTAATAATAAAGTTGCTCTGAGTTTTGTGTATTTCAGTCATAACATCCAAATTTGTTAATGACCTACATATTTCAATTTCTGGTGACTAAGAAAGTTATAGGATAAATAACATTAACATGCTTGACAAGTTATTTTCTTTGTTAATAAGGATATTAAATTGTATTCCAAATCATTTTCAAAGTATTTTGGTCAGCCACATGATTTTGGCTTGATTTTAATTATTTTAATCGGTAGATTTCAATTTTAACTATGCTTAAACCAGAAAAGGACCCGGGGTACTACCAGAAATTGTTCAACGATCATCCCAACATTTGTAGTATCACATGACTTCTGCAATAAGTTGGTTCTGTGATCAACAAAAACTAGGACCTCATATCTATATCTATACATGCAACCCAAAGTATTTTGACACTGTCATAAAGGGGTTAAATATGTTGTAAAGGGGTTTTACACTTATGTTTTTAATAACGAGTGCTGTAATTAATTTCTACTTTCTACCATCAAAATCACCAAACCAATTTGGGCTGCATGTATACTCATATCAGACTCCATTTTACTATCTCACAATATAATTTGTAGATAGGTCTTGGTTTTTTTGGTTGATTCCTACAGAAACTCCTGTAAGATGATGTGTTGCAAAGCAATAGCACTTCTATGCCACAAGGTTGGCAAATGCGTGGTCTATTGGTGATCCATTGAGTCCGTTAGTATAACATTTTAACCATATTTAGTATTTATTAATGACAATGGACCAGCCAATTTGTCAACCCTGCTGTACCAAGTCTGACTATGGATACTCATTGAAAAAGTTTGGTTAAGAAGATTCCATCAGTTTGGACTAAACTAAAAAACTTAAACCTAATCCAAAACCTGAAAATTTTTTAGACTGTACCAATTATACTTGAGGTCAAATTATTGAATTGTAATTAAAAGTCTCAAATTTATCATAATTTTATACAACTGATTTAATTTCCAACGTGATATCAATGTTTCATAGCCAAAAGGGTTTGTTAGCTAATAAATTGTCATGAAACATGCTCATCTTGCATCAAATTAAAAAATTAAAAAGTTTTCATGTAATAAATAGAGAGTTTTATGTGTGGTTAAAATTTGAATTAATTCACACACACATCACGAATTGTGTCTTGTATAATGACGATAGCCGAAATTGTTTTAGCAAATCCGAAATAGAAATAGTTTCACCCGCAGAAATTAGGAGTTTAGGCTCCTAAACTAGTGTCGAAACTTAAAAGTTGCCTAAACTTTTAAATTGTCGAACCTATGAGCAAAGTTTTATATTGTGATAAATAAAACGGATTTATCGAGGTGCTGTCCAATCGTATGTAGGAAATGTTGACATATTAATAGTCTTTCGTTTTTAATAATTTTATTTTTAGCATTATTTTTATTATTTACTTATATATATGTATATATATACAAAAATGATTAATTTTAAAAAAAAAGATTGTCACTTTTTCGTTTGTGATAATAATAAAACGAATTAATTCTTTTTTGATAAACGCCTTTGTGGTCGGAATTAAACAGTAGGGTTTAATTGTCAGTTTGGTTTTCGCTCACAGTCAGAAAATTTTCATGGCGAAATTAGGCCTAAACCAAAATTGCTAAAACTATGATTTAGTTCTGACCACTAGTCTCGTGAATTACAGTGTGTTTAAAAAAAATGGCGTACACAAAAAATCATATATCTCAACAATTATGCAAGATAGATTAAACAAAGCTGGATTCATTTGAAAGCTTACCAAGTATTTTTATTAAATAAAAAAAATCAATAAGAAATTATACCGCTGTTTTTTTTCTAAAACCAACTCACATTTCTGTTTCATAGACATAATAATATTTTTGACTGTTTCCTTCAACCATAAATATCTCAATTCATCAACATTCCTTGGCATCCTTTTTTCAACATTATTTTTTATGATATTTTCAATGGGATTAAGGTCAGGACTGTTGGATGGCCAGTCTATTATGCAAATTCTTTTTTCAAAAATGAAGGTTTTTGTAACACGTGATGTGTGTTTTGGATCGCTATCCTGTTGCAAACGCATGTAATAAAACATATACAAGTATTTATTATCATTCAAACAAGATACCCAATCGTTTTTTGTCATGCAAAAATTTTTAAAATAAATTTACATTTTGGCGCCATTTTTTTTGAAACACACTGTATGCCCTGCATCGCGAATTACGGCTTGCATTGCATCTCTTACATCACGAATTGTGTTCCACGCACAACACCAATTGCGGGCTTATAACTGTTTCGCCTTTTATATTTAATTAATAAGATTTAGATAAATTTATCTAAATCAATGTAAATCGCAAAATTTTCTTGTTAACTCGAAATCAACACGAAACCAACCCGAAATTTTCGGGTCGATCTCGGGTTTGCCTTAAGCCGCCTGTTTGGAGCTTTAAGCATCATCATTTGTAACATTTGGATTTAAATTATTATCTTATTTTATCTTTTCCGTATTCAATACTGTTACTACTTCTATCATTGTTATCATTTGAGTTAAAGTTATTTTTAAATTTTTTTTTGTGACTGATAGGGAAATTAATTCATCAATATATTATTGTTGATGTTTTTATCTCGCTATAATTGGTATAACCGCACCAAAACGATATTTCGATAAACAATACCAATCTCTCTCTATTGATGATCCGTAATAGTAAGATCTTCACTACACAATTCCTCGCTAACATAAAATAGGTAGGTTTATTATATATTATTGTCATGTGGATACAAAGTTATTTATATTAATATGTTCTAAAGGTTCTGGGAACTCTCTTAATCTGGGGCACATGTTATCTAAACAAATTACATCTATTACTATTGTTTATTTGCGACAAGTTTTTAAGATAACGTTAATGTTAAGCATCAACATTGCTTACAAAATGGAGATTGGTGAGTTTGTGTAAGTTGAGAATCGAACTACAACACTCCACATTTCAAGGTCGTTTAATAGTCAAACAACATCCAACGCAGTCAAACGATGGAAGAGAACTATTTATAAAATTTATACTTAAGGCAAGTATCAAGTGAAGCTAGTTTCTCGAATATTCCCCATCGTTTTATTCTCTGATCGGAAGGAGACACTAAAAGTCTGCCAGATCTTCCATCCTAAATTTTAGACAAATTCCGGCTATACTTACTCTCAACTTGAGGAGAATTTCCCAAAAACGTATTTAAATTTTATTTTTGTTTCGCCATATTCAAATTCTTGACAAGGTTTGTAAAGATCTGCAATTTTTGCTCGAGAATTTTACAACTTCGATTTCAGTTTTTAAAAGTGCTACTTTCCTACAAGACATTGTACTTGCTACATTACTCCAAATTCAATTTCCTTTGTGTAAGAAAAGTAGTTCTTTTTTTTTATAAACCAATAAATAGTTATTTTGAATTGCCAAAAAAAGGTGTGTAGAAGTTTGATGTTAATTTTATTCAATTCAATTTTACCTAAGAGGACAAAAATGTATTTGTGACATTAGAAATTTCTTTATTAGAAAAATAATAATATACAAGCAAATATCTACAAGTTGAAAAAATTATAAATTAAATAAATAAATATTTAAAGAAAAAAGTTAATATTTAAAGAAAAAAAAGTTTATATTTAAAGAAAAATGCTCTATAAATAAAAACATTGAATGACTGACATTTTACAATATGAATAAATTAAAATATACGTGCGTGTATATCAAACATAGAAATAAATAAATAATCTAAGTTTAAAGTAAAATAACCAATGTAAAATCTAAAACTTCAAATTATCGTTTACATGAATATAATACAAAACAATCTATTTGAGTGTGTGGTGTGGTGTGGCGTGTATGTGTAATATATTTTAATTAATTAAATTATATCATTTTTTTCTTATTTCTGCCATTTCTACCATTTCTACCACGAGTAACAACTTTCCACTCTTCCTCATTATTAATATTAGTTGAATTGTTGGCGAGTACAATTGTTGTCGTGGATGATGAATAATAATTTTTTTCGTTATTTTTATCGATTTTTGTTGGTTCATTATCATTATCATTCATTGAAAAAATAAAATCATTATCGTTGTTTTTATCATCGTTGATGATGTTGATTTGATTGTCGTTGTTACTATTATTAAATGATTCTTTAAATTGTTCTCGGTCATAAAATTTAACTTTATTATTATCCTCTACAGGAGATGAAGGAGGCGATGATGATGATGGCGATGATGATGATGATGATGATGATGATGATGATGATGATGATGATGATGATAATGATAATGATGATGATGATGATGATAATTCCATTTCTTCTGGTTCTTCATCTTCCTCATCAAAATAAACACTTTCATCTTCATCTGATGATGTTTCTTCTTCTTCAACTACAACAAAGCCCTTTTGAAGTTCACGTTCATTCCATTTTAAACATCTTGATATTGAGGTAAACCAATCTTGTGATTGAGATTTTAAACATACGGTAGGGAATGGAAATTTTGATGGTGTAACTTTTATGTAATCTCCTTCTATAAATAGATATTTGATTATTTATTTATTTGTGTTAATAATTTTACAATTATATTAAATAACACACACACGCACACACATATAACTTACGCTTTAACTCAACTCTATTTCTACCATCAAAACTAGCCCAAGAAGTATTACGACTATTGAACGGAACGTATATCTTTAATTCCATTGAATCGGGCAATAACATTGGTCGAAAAGATAATGTATGTGGACAAATAGGTGTCATTAATAAAGCAGAAATTTCAGGATGTACCAAGGATCCACCAGCTGAAACGGAATAAGCAGTAGACCCTGTAGGTGTTGAAATAACCAAGCCATCAGCTTGTACAGTTGTCAAATGTTCATCATCACCTAATAATAATAATAAGCAAGAAGATGTAACATAAAAGTTATATTACTTGTAATATTCATCAAGCTTTACTAATAATCTAAAAATAAAATAAAAATGATGATGATGTTAATTTACTTACCAAATAATTCTAATAAACTCATATAAGGACCAGCACCACGATCTACAACCAAATCGTTTAAAATTTCAAAGGTTTCGGATGGTTGAAATGTTAAAGAATGTTCATGAATACTTTTCTCGTTGTCATTATTATTATTATTACTGTTATCAATCTTTTTGTTCTTTCTTTTGCTTTTGTTATTTATTACATTTCTATAAACTGTACAAGTGAATCTCATACGTAAGTTTACACGTATTCCTTTTTCCATAACATTTGTTAAATGGTTTTTATAATCTTGAAAATCGAAATTTGTTAAGAATCCTAAAGATCCCAAATGAAATGGTAAAACGGGAGGAACAACTTTTTGGAATAACCAAGATGTATACAACACTGTGCCATCACCACCTAACTGTTTATTAATAAACAAATTTGAAATGAATGGAATGAATGAATTAGTATGTTAATATCAATTCATCAATTAATTCATCAATTAATTCATCAATTAATAATGTTAAAATAAAATTACCGTCAATACAAAGTTAAAAATTTCAGGCCTAGTAGCACATAATTCATTTGTCCAAAATTTCAAATAATCTTTGGCCAAATGAGAAGTTTTTAGCATTTCCTTGAAATCAAATTTTTTCATATCTTTTAAAGATTTATCAACATATACTGTGACACCATGGTCTTTACCAAATCTTGGAGTAGAAATTAAATGCATTGCTAATTCACGTGTCAAGCCAATTAGTTTATCATCACCTGGTTTTGTTACAATCATTACTGTCTTCATTGGACTTTGAATACGTGCTTGACCTAATAATTAAAATAATTAATTAATTAATTTAGATGAATAAATTTAAATTAACTATTAAAAATAAAATTTATTATTACCTAATCTTTTAGCGATTTCTCTTACGCCAACAGCAGTTTCAGCCAATTCAGAATAATCAGTTGGTTCGTTATTATCACACCTAGTAATAATTTCAGATAAAGGTGTGGAAAGTAACGAATCATTTAAATAAGAATGAACAAAACAAGGTGATTTTGGTGTTATCGAAGGAGTTGGTAATTTAGTTGATGGAATTTTCAACAAGTTTTTATTAAATTTAGGTGGAGATTTGTTTTTTCTAAAAGATGGCGGAAAAAATTTATTATGTTCAATATCAGTATTATTAACATTGGCATCAACGTCAGCATTTGTGTTAGCATTAGTCATTTTAATACTATCCACAATTGTTGTTGTCGTTGTAATAACGAGATTATCATTATTATTCCCAATGCTGGTGATTTTATTATTAATGCTGTTCTTGTTGTTGCTCTTGCCTTTTTGACTTCCTTTATATTGAAGAGAATTTTTTTTCTCTTTATGTGAAAGCGAATTATTATTATTGCTATTTTTAGTTGAGCCCCTCATTTTTAAAGAAAGTTAAAAATAATTATTATATTGATATTGTCAACCAGTGACTTTTTTTTAAAAAAAAAAAAATATATATATATGAATTTAATTAAAGAATGTATACGATTTATATTTATATATTTTTTTTTCTTTCAAAAATTTTTTTCAATAAACGTGGATAACTTGTTATACACGCGTTTGAAAATAAAAAAAAAATGATTCATTCATTTAAATAATGAAGGATCGACAGACTAGCTAAAATAGTTACAAATATGTTTGATTTCAATGATTGCGTTTTATTTATTTAATTTATTTTCCAAATCAGGCTTATCCTAATTCCGGAATTCCCTTATTGTGATTTGATGATCAATGCTGATATGGATAACAACAACTAATTTTATGATAGACCAATTTTGGTATCCGAAAAATAAATAAATACATCGAAAATCAAAATAATAGATGATCAAAATAATAGATGATCAAAATTTCATTAATTAGTCAATCTTTGTAGACATTATTGTTTCGATTTTTTTTATTTATTGCATTGATATTCAAGGCCTATTTAGTATTTATATATATAAAACTTACTATTGAAAATTCAAACATCAGAACTGTACTCAGAATGATTAATAACAGCTTGCAGAGCGATAAAGAAAAACGATCTCTGTTTTGCATAAATCTGACACTTAAGCTTAATTAATAATATGTTGTATTGATTAAAAGCAATTGATAAATTTCATTTTGAATACAAAAAGCATTTATTAATAATATTGTTATTATCCGAATCTATTAAGTAATCTTTAAGTGTATTTATAAATCATCATCATCATCCATAGTAATTTCATCAGGATTCGCAAGTTGTTTAGAAATGGATTCATCATCTTCTAAAGTTGTCGAAGATCTACACAATAATAGTAATGTAAGCAAACATTTATTTATTTATGATTATTATGATAGTGTTAAAATACATACGAAACAAAAGCAACGGCTCTTGTAAAGTTGCTTTCAAGAAGAGCTTCTTTTTCTGCTAATTTCATTGGGTCAAGTGTAGTAGTAGAATGATCATCTGCTTCTGTGTTGGATGGTTTATCTTTTGTGTTTTGATGAGCTTGACGAGTAGCAAGAATTTGAGCCGATATAAAGTTAACCTAGAATAATGATGTGTGAGAATATTTTATATATTTATATTTATATTTATGTGTATGTACACACACACGTTTCTCTCACATACTTCTGTATTATATTGAGCTTGTACACTACGTTTAATCCTCAACATTTCTTTGAATGTATCTTCATTTCCATGTTTAACCTCAAAATCATGCCAAAGTTGCCAAAATGATGGCACTGTCTAAAAATTATTATTTATTGTAAGAATTATGCACACATATAATATCAATATCAAATAAATATATATTGCAATAATTACTCTAGGATCGCAAAATTGTGATGCATGAGCATATATAGCTCTTGCTCTATCAATTTCTCCCAATTTACATTCAACCTCTGCATATTTCAAACACATATCTTTTGCTTCCCTATCAGGTAATACTTCAATGGCACGTTCATACAATTCTCGCGTATAAGTAATACCAAAGTTTGAACTTGCTTTGGCAATATAAAAATTGAAGACCTAAAATGAATAAATAAATATAATATGAATAAATATGAAATTAACGAATATCAATGTAACGTGAGTGAATTAATAAAACAATATACCTCAAAACGATCTTCATCAGCAACTGCATTTGTTGCTCGATCATAGATTCGCATTGCATGTCTTGCCAATCCATAGTCCTCCTCTAATTTACCATACATAAGATATAATGTTTTTGCATGTTTTGGTGGACATTTCTCAAGAGCCTGTTCAAATAAATCTCTTGCTCGCTCTAATTTGGAACCTTTCTATATATGTGTGTGCGTATATTATAAGTGAGCGAGTACGAGTAAATTCGTGAAAATATTCATTAAAGAAAATACTTACATATCGGGCAACAAATTTGGTCAAATATAAATTCCAAATCTCAAATGCAATCGGATAATTGAATAATTCAATACCACGTTCATATATCTTTTAATTATTAAATGATTGTAAAATTTATTAAATTATTAAATATAATGAAATTATATAATATATTTATTAACCCACTTTATAACTTTCTTCAAAATAATTGTTCTCTTCCAAAAAAGCTGCATAATTGATTACAATTTGTGGTGTCGCAATCTTCAATTCCAACATTCGATCATATACTGCTCTTGTTGATACTATCGTACCAATACTCTCTTCAAGGTCAACATAGAATGACCAAAGTTTAATCGATTTAAAAACACGTGATTGTACTGATAAACTCTATATATATACACACACACATATACAAATACATAAATATACATAAATAAAAATAATAAACAATAATAATAACATTATGATCATCGATACTAATCCAATATTATTTATAATATTTACCTCATCACGAAAGTCTACATTTGGATTACGAGGAGGAATTGTAGCATGGCCCATAACCTCAATTGCTTTATCATAATTCTCATTCCGTAATTCCATTTCAGCATACTCACACCATAACGTTGCTAAATCATTAACATTTTTAAAGTCAACATGAGTCCCTTTTTCAAATATTATTCTAGCACTTTCTATATCACCATTTTCTTCATAAAATTTAGCAAAGTTAACCCACAACTCATGCAATTTTCCTGTGGCTTTTTTAGGATTAATTGTTAAAATTGCCTTGTTATATGTTTCAACAATCTATTGTAAGTTTGCATTAAAAAAAAATTAATTATTTATTTATTTTTTTCTTTTTGTTGGGATTTATGATCAAATTTAATTACTTTGATTTTTTTTGACACACCTGTTCTTTATTGTCTTTCCACAATGAAACCCTTTTTTCCCATTCATGAACATTATTAGGATTTTGTCGTAAAAGTACATCATTTACCAAAAATGGTCTACGATCCATCAATTGTTCAAATCTCAAAAGTCTAAGATCCAATTCTAAATCTTCTTCAGGATCATCATCATTATTTTCTGCGCGAGTTGCTGCTTCTTGCATTTTTGTTTCCATTATTGTCTCTTCAAACTGTGCATAAGTATCAAATATCTGCGTGAAATCTCTTACTGTCATCACATTCTTTATACCTTCTTCAAAAACATCTCGTGCCTGACAATAATATAATGGAAAAATAATATGATATTAAATAAACTTGTTCTCGTACACATAAAAAAAATATAAATACCTTTTCAAAGTGACCTAATAAAATCCAATAATTAGCTAAAGAATTCCACAATTTTCCCACTTGATCAGTGAATCTACGAATCCCACTCCTTATAATAGGTTCTACTTTCAAACCTTTGATCTCTTGCGGATGATCGCACACTAAATCACAAAGTTCCATCCATAATTGATAATTTGATTTTCCATGCATTGATTGAAATCGATCATTATTCACTATTATTGCCAATTGTTTTGCTGCCTCATCATACCTTTTGAGCGATAATAGTAATTCAATATATTCTTCTATATGATCAGGTTCCAACTATATTTTATTTGTTTAAAAATACCAAATTAAATGTTTGCACATACATATATTTATCTTTGTTGATATAAGTTACTGAAATTTTAATAATACTATTTCTATTAATTAAAATAATAGTATCATAAAAACAATAAATTGTTTATTTATTCATAAATGTTTTCAAAAAAAAGATCTTTAAAATAAATATTAGAACCAATAACACATACCTCACCTTTAGATATCTTTTATATAATCTAATTGCAGTCTCACCACTAATTGTTCTAGCAAATTCCAAATATAAGTCCCAAATTCTAGGATGTTGAGTGATCGGTAATGCCTTTAATGCACGATCAAATGTACGACGAGTTTTTGTAATTCTACATTGTCTCATCAAAAATTTACAATAATCTAACCAAATCTTTGGCATCTACAAATTCATAACATAGTTATAATAAATAATAATAATAATAAATAATAATAATAATAATAAATAAATAAATAAACAAATAAATCATCAATACCCTGTGCAATAGAACTAATGCTCTTTCAAAACAATTATTAACTTTCATATATTCTTTTTCAAAGTTGACAGAATTCAATTCTTTAACATTTGATATACGAAGATCTAAATATCTTTTCCACAATTTATATGAACCTGGTAACTCTTTTAAAGCACGTTCATATACAAAAATTTGTTGTGGTAATGGTTGTTCAGATTTATGATCAATATATCTGAGCCATGACTTGAGCGTATAAGGATTTCGCAATATCTCTTCTTCAAAAGGTATATCAATTTCTTCCTTATATAGAAAAATTATTTATTTTATTGATATCTTTGTAGATCTAGCTAACGATAATATTAAAATTAAAAATAAAAATACTTACAATCATATAATAATCTATATTTGATGTTTGTGTTGTCGTTGTCGTTGACATTTTTGTAAAAAAAAATTTCTAGGATTTGTTGATCACATGAACAAAAATCACTGAGGTCATCTACTAATATTTCTGTATCACGAAAAATTTTCAAGCCGATCATCGGCCTTTTAGGAAATCACGAGGAGGATCATCCGAAATTTTACAATTTATAGAGTGTCCAGGAAAATGCAATGCAAAGTGGTGAAAAATGCGTGCATTTTTTTTGAAAAATGCAAAAAATGCAATC
>CAJVPN010001773.1:0-12027 GCA_910592215.1 Entrophospora candida
GCAACAATAGGATAATTAAGGTTTTAATTGTACAGCAGCATTTATTTATTTAATAAATTAGAAAAAAAATGTAACTACATGTGCATAATAAAAAAAACATTATAATAATATTGGAAGAAGAAAGTATTAGTATTAGTATGTACTCATTTTTCGATTATCTAAGATCAACAAAACTGTCAAACTTTAAAGGCTAATAATTTTTGAACTGAGGATATGGAAAAAAAGCAAACCAACATCAATGTAGCTTAGGCTCTAAACTTTAAATTTCTCTTTTTCATAACCTTCTTAGTTTAGTCTTTAAAGCTTAACATGTTGATCTTAGCTTCACGCTATTTGAGTAAATGCTAGTGACAATTAATTTTTCACTTGGGAAGAGTAATAAAAAATTATTATTTGCTGTCTAGAATACCTAATTTTCAATTTAACTTTGGTATGAAAAGGGTTTTAATAATTCAATTACTTTATTTGTCATGTGTTTTCCATCACCTTTGTTTCCAAACTTTTGATTTTCCTCCAACGCACAACCAAGTTGGAAGTAGTTTTTATATGAACAAGCATAAAAGTTGTTCAGAATTTCATCATAAAAAATAATTATCAAAGAATTTTATCAGGTTAAGAGAAAAAATTTGATAACAACCTCGCCACCATTATTAAAAACAAATAGATTATAAGGTTCTGGGTTATTACCATGTGTAATAGGCGAAGGAGGCAACTGCATCCAACTAGATGCATCATTATTTGATTCAATTGGCTTTAGTGTTCTGACCTGTCCATGAAAAGTGGTATCTTGATTAAAAGTCTCAACTCTGGAGAATAAATTTTTGCAAATAAAGGATGCAATAATAAATAGACTAACAATGGACATTTATGCTATTTTATTCGATTTACTTTTACTTTTTTTTTTTGTATTAGACTTTTACTTTAGATGAAAAGAAAAAAAAATTTATAATAAAGCACGTTGGCATTCTTTTCAGATTTATTTTATTGAAAAGAGAGTTCTTATCCATTTAGTGATTCGATAGAAAGTAAAATTTAAGGACCATTATTATTACGCATAGTCAAACAAAGCCAACGAGCTATGATAAATTTAAGGATCTGAAGTACAATCTGATTGATCCAGAAAAATCCGAGGTTGACGACGATATTGACTTTTAAAAAAAAAATTAAGTTTGAACAAACAAAATGACAAATAACATTATTTGAGTCAAGAGCAATATATCGCCGAGTTTTACAAGTATTTGTCATTTAATGGGCAATTGCTTAGTATAGAAAAGGGAAAAATTTTAAAGGTCAAATGTGTGGGAAATTTTTATAAATTCAGAATTCACAATTCACGCCTAACCAAAGACCAATTGTATTGGTATATGGGTCACAGATATCATCCGAGAGTTAAGAAAGCTAGCGCAAAGAATATTTAAAAAAGGAATGGCCAATGTTACTTAGCATGCAATTTTGAAAATACTTCTATATAAAGCCATATTAAAGCTTGTCAAGTTTGGCAATAATAAAAAATAAAGTTTGATGATGAACAAAATGATATTATATAATGGAAAAAAATAATCATTTTGGCTGAATTTTCAAGTATTATTATTAATTCCGTTTATGTTTAAAATCAAGTTTTTTTAAGAAAAAAAAAAAAAAAAAACAGGTTTTATGCGTTCAATTCTTGTTTTTCTTTGAATAATGGTCCAATAAATTTACTAATTTGGAATCAATCGGATAAATTTCGTATGTATATATATGTATGTATAAAAAATCCCATGAGACATTTCACTTTTTAAAAAATATTACACGCAGAACATTATCAAACATACAAATTACATTGTAAAATATCAAATTAATACCTCTAAAATGTTTGATTCACCTTTGGCACAAACTCAAAATGCACAGAACTATGTAGACATAATGGTGCAGATCCGCAAGTACACCAGTGAGCTTGAGAATGATACACCTACTATTGTAGCATTTGGTGATCAAAGCGCTGGTAAAAGTTCTTTGATGCAAAGATTAACTGGTGGCATTCCTGTACCGAAGTAATATTATAAACATATTTTAATGTAAAAAAATTATTTTAAACGCATTATTTATTAACCATTTATTTTATTTTATTATTATATAAATTTTATTATCAGAGGTGTTGGTAGGTGCACTGCAACTCCATTTGAAATTAGAATGATG
Organism: Entrophospora candida; assembly: GCA_910592215.1. Taxonomy (NCBI): domain Eukaryota; kingdom Fungi; phylum Glomeromycota; class Glomeromycetes; order Entrophosporales; family Entrophosporaceae; genus Entrophospora; species Entrophospora candida. The sequence continues at coordinate 2,179 of CAJVPN010001773.1, forward strand.
CAGACACAAGAGCCAATTCGTAGGATATCTTTACGATATGTGGAAAATAGCAAACGTATAGCAACGTCTCCAAACGAAATCGATTTTTGTGATATTCTAGATATGGAAAGTGAAAAGATTGAAGAAAAATTACGAGAGGCTCAGCGTTATGTTCTAAATCCATCAATAAAAGTACAAGATAGCCCGATATCTGATACATTGGGTAATAAAGACGAGTTGATGTTCACGCGTAACGCCATCTGCGTTACAATCGGTGATCCTAACCAAAACTTTTCATTGGCCATGGTCGACCTTCCTGGTAATGAGAACATTATTTGTTTATTTAATTACAAATATTTTTCGATAAAATCGTAAAATTTATATTTTTCCTTAATTATCAAGGAATTATCCGAGACAACCAGGAGAATGAGGACTTTGTCATTTCTCTTGTTAAAGAATATATCAATAAAGATACGACGATCCTTTTACCAATATTTCAAGCAACTGCGGATATAGCGACACAAAGTGCTTGGAAATTAGCAAAAGAAGCTGATCCTAGCGGTAAACGGACGGTTGGTGTCCTAACAAAAATCGATCAAATCTCTGACGATGAAATTAAACATAAAGCGTTGGCTAATTTTGTCGAGGGTAAAGGTGAACATCAGTTAGTTAATGGGGTGTATGTGGTGAGGAACCCTGCCAGCTCTAAAGAAAATTTTGAAGATCACGAGTCTATTGAAAAGAATGCACTTAGCCATTTAATGTTAAATAAAAGTTGGAGAAATGTGCCTAGTAATAGGTTGGGATTGAAGCATTTGATTGATAAATTGAGTGACTTGCAAAAGTTAGCCTTGGATTTAGCATGGCCAAAAATTAGGCCCTATTTACAAAAACGTAGATCCGAGGTAATAATAATATGATAGTAAAAATAACAACAAAATAGTAAATTGATATTATTTTTTTCTAAAAAAATATATAGTTAGAAGCAGAACTAAGTTCAATACCGCCAGCACCAAAAGGTAACCCTATAATCCGATTTATAGAAATAATCGGAATTTTCGACAAGGAATTCACTAATCATGCAGACGCCAATGATATCGATCACCGTTTATATCGTGGACAACAGTGGAATTTCGGAGAATTTGATAGAGTTTTGTTGAATACTCGCCCTAGATACAACTTATCAATTGATAATCAATTAATGAATCAGGAATTTGATCCAATCAGACCTGGTGCACTACAAGTTCGTGGCTGGACTGATAAACTGTTGAATGAAATTGGTGCTGATGAATGGTCTAAGGACGAGGGATTGATAGCCAACGAAAGCGAGTATACCTGGGACATGAAACAATTATGTGAAAAAATGCAAGAGGCCCAAGGTGGTCAGCTAGTTGGGTACTTTCCGTATAAAGCGATCGTTTCTATAGTTGCCAGACATCAGAAAGAATGGTATAAAATCTCGCATACACTTTTAGATAAAAACGCTGAATGGGTGCGAATATTCACAGACAACTTTGTCGAAAAAAAATTCTCTGAATTTCCATTTGTTATAGATACTGTCAAGTAATTAATTAATTAATTATTGAGTTATTTAAAATCTTGTTTATGTTTAAACTGTTGAAACCTACTCGTATTTTATATATATTTTTTAGAGCAACGTTACAAGACCTTTTAAGATCATGTAAGGAGGAAACTTTAAAGCAACTTCTCGATTTGGAAAGGATGGAACACATGTCAGCTAGTCGCGCATTGTATGTAACGGATGAAGCAACATTATTAAAAAAGCAGTACAAATATTATATGGAGATGCGAGTCTTATCTGCCAATAAAGAGATAAGAGCAAAACTTACCAAAATCATTGATCTAGGAGGAAAGTATTTTGATGCTTTTAATAATCGGCCTTCCACACCTACAAGCAGTGATGCTACAAATTTTGAGAATGTAAAAAATGAATTAATCAAGGTCTTGAGTGAAACCCAAACAAAGGACGAAGTTAGTCAGCGGTTAATTGAAGATATAAAATCTTCGAATGGAAAAACACCATCAACAGCGACTGTTTCGATGATGATCACGGCTAAAAATATGTTTTTAGAAAAACTCATAAACAGAGTTCCAAAAAACTCGGACAGTAAACAAAATTCAGAACTTTTATCATCCACGATTAATGAACAGGCTTTTCTTGCCGCTACTGTAACGTTTCTAAGAATTTGTTATTACTATTACTATTATTATTATTATTATTATTATTAAATTAAAAAGTTTTTAATTATTATCATATTTCTCTATGATTAAAATAGGGCGCACTAGCTTATTGGAAAATGGTGCATTCACGCTTTCGTGAAACTGTACCTCGAGTGGTCGAATATTATTTGGTGCACAAATTTAGTTCGCGACTCGGAACACATTTGAGAAGATATTTTGGATTTTTAACGCTTGGACGTGAAGAATCATCAGATACATTAGAAGAAAATGACGACATAATACATAGAACATCAAGTAGAAACGACAATTTAAGTGATTCAGTTCCTGATTTAGATCATTTGTTAGGCGAGAATCCAGAATTCACTGAAAAACGCGAAAAACTTGAGGAAGAAATCAAAACTTTGAGCATGATAATTGATAGAGTCAGAAGAATTACTACTAACACTACTAATTAAAAAAGAAAAAAATTTTCCTTATTTATTTATTTATCTATCTATGTATTTTTTTTTTGATAAGTTTTTTTTTTTTTTTTTTTTACTAAAATTTATATCAAGATTTACAAACAAAATTTTTATAGAGATTTTTGAAAAAGATTTGTAAAATATTAAAAATTTCATTAGCATATTTTAAATTCATACTGAACGGATAATTTGCACCAAGAAACAATAATCTAAAGCAAGCATATACACAAAAGCTCCGTCTCAAATGAGTGAGCAGTATGAATTGAATTGTTTTTAAATAATTGATCAATTAATCAGCTCTTTTTCATATCATAAATGTTGTATTATGTATATATATATATATATATATTGTATGATTTTTATAATTATAATAATACATAATAACTAATATAAATACAATTGAAAAAATAAATATACATGTATTGTTTTTAATTTATAATTCTATAATAATATAAAATGATATTATCATTTTTGAAATATAATTTTTGTTGCTCTTCTTGTAAATGGTGACGTTGATGATGATGACGATGATTCAGCTATTACATTATCATTTTCATTTTCATCTTCATTTAATAATCTATTTTTATCAAAATCTATTTAAAGAAACGAAATGAATTAATTTTTTACAATTTCTTTAACAAATAAAAAAAAATAATAATAATTAAATAAAAATACCTTTGTAGTAATGATTAAAATTTGAAATGACACGATTGTAATATTCATCTTTTTTGTTACTTAAATCATTGTTGTTAATAAAATCTAAAATATTGTTGTATATATATAATTTGCTGTAATAGCAAGCCTTAGGATGGATTTCATAATGAATCTTTTTATCATAAGATTTTTTTAACAAAATATTTCTATTGCTGTTGTCGCTGATATTATTTTTAATATTGTAAATATTTTCATCACCATCACCGTCATCATGATTGTATTTTTTAATTCTTTGATCTATAGTCCACCATTCAAATTTCGAAAATTCTCTACACAGATCAAAAGCGCTTGGTCTATTATCAGGATTTTTATCCCAACAACGTTTCATTAAATCTAATAAAGATTTTGGAGTTCTTCCACTTTTACCACCACCACCTTCTAATATATCATCATAATCTTCTTCTTCTTCTTCTATTGGTCTATTATTACTTATCAATATAGAATAGATTAAATCTTTATCAAAAGATCTATTGTAGTATGGAGGTCTACCAAATAAAATCTCTGACATAATAATACCAAAACTATAAATATCACTTGATATTGTAAGTTTTTGTTGTTTTCCTGATAATATTTCTGGTGCTATATATGCTAAATTACCAAAAAAACTAATTTCTTTCATATTAGAGCTGTTCATATTAGTATCACTACTACTACTATCATGATTATTATAAGTTTTTTTTGATTTCACACCATCATCTTTTATTTCGTCTACATTTTGAATAAATCCATGATATGTTTCCAAAAAATTATTTAAAATTTGCCTAGAAACATTTTTAAATAAACCATAATCACTAATTTTTGGTACCATATAATGTTGTAATATATTTCCAGGATGTAAATTACCATGAATTATATTAATATCATGTAATTCCTTTAATCCAAATGAAATATTATACAACAAGCTTATTTTGTCAAACCAACTTATATTCTTATAATAGCTTGATGACTTAATAAATTGATGTAAATTTCCATCAGGTGCATAATCCATTACTATCATATATATTTTTGTTTTCGGATTTTGTGTAAACCCAAAATAAAGATTTAAATTTGTACATTCGTCAAATTCCAATCTTGCCAAACATTTTTCTATCTATAAATCAATTAATTAATAAATAATATTAATATTAAGTATTATATGTATGTGTGTATGTAAGTATATAAGTGTATATAGTCGTTCACTATAATATTATTTATTATACATTTTTACCTCATCAAAAAATCCTTCATCTATCGTAATTTTTTCCAATGTTTTTAAAACGACTTTTTTCTGACCGAATTTCATCCATTCACCTTTTTCGTGGTTCCAATTCAATATATCACCATCAATCCAAATAGCTTCATATATAGTACTCGAGAAACTTTCGTTATTTATTAAATTAATATCTTTAAATCGTTCGAATGGTATCCATTCTAATTTGTTAAAATGTCCTTTTGAAGATAGTTGTGTTTTTTGTATAAATTTATCTATTATGAATGAGTTGGATGTCCACTTGGAAAATGATTTTTCAAAACGTTTTGAATTACAAGGTTGGCACCAATTCCATGAATTAAAATTATTAGAACAATTTTCACAATCATCATATAATATTTTATTATTATCATTTTTTTTCTCTATTAGTATCGTATTATTATTATTATTGTTTGACACTATCAAATTTTCATTTGATTTTTTAGATTTATAATATTTATTGTTATTGTTATTATTATTATTATGAATTGGTTGAATTGGTTGAGTTATTTCATCTTCTTCTTCATTGTCATCCTTTTCTTCTTCATATACTTTATCATCGTATTCAATATTTTTAATGCCATTATCATTATTATTATATTTTACATACTCTTCATTTTCATCTTCGTCTTCTTCGGTTAAAAGTTTTAGGTGATGTTGATTTAAAACACTTTTACGAAGTTTATTTTCATAAAGCCCAATTACATTATTGTTAATATTAACATAACTATTATTAGAAGAAGAAGTAGAGATATTTTTATCAATCATATCTAAACTATTTCTTGTCTCGATTTTTGTATTTCTAACTTTAAGGCTGTTTGATTTTTGTTTTTGATTTAAAAAATGGTTTTGTTGTTGTTTTGATGATGATAGTATTGGCATACTAGCTCTTTTTGTTGCTTTTTTATGTGATTTCTTTTGTTTTTTTTCTTTTGTTTTATCTTCTTGAGGATGACTGTTATGATGATATGACATTCTAATTATCAAAAGAAAATGAATTATTATTTAAATTTCAAAAAACAGAATTAATGCTTAATTATTAAATATTATTATTACCTTTTAAGTTTTTTAAATATCTTACCAATTTCTGATAATGGCTTTTCAAAACTTTTCGATGACATATTGAATATTGTTGATTAGAATAATTTATTTAGAGAAATTATATTTTTTAAAATTAAAGATAGTTCTATATTGGTTATATTGGTTATCAATTATCAATTATTATATATTAAGATTTATTGTGTGATTTATATAAATATGTAATGGTAAAATTAAAAAAAAAACAAATGAATATATCCATCGATTCCCGCAAAATTACACAAATTCATTTTTTTGAATTCATTCTTTACCATATATTTTTTTTTGTTTACCCAAAATGTTGTGCATAACAGTTATCAAAATTGAAGTGTCACAGATTTTTTTTTTTTATATATGATAAAAATAGTAAACAGGGAAATGATTTGCCCACCGCGAGTATTGCCAATAATGGCATGCCGAAAATGGGCCAAGTGTAAATGACCAGTAGGATTGGTTGAAACGTACTCTATATTTATATTAAACATTTTTCTTTTCTCCGTGGAGGTTTTGCTAACGTTTCGGTAAGAAATTTCTGTTTTATATCAGTATTTTGTCTAACAGGTATGAATATTAGTTAGCAAACAACGTTTTTATTTAATACTAATAATTTATCTCCATTTGTCCATCACAACAAGAACAGATAATGGAATTTCTGAATTCGTCATATTTCCTAGCTCGACATGTTTTTTCAGTTTCAGATAAATTTCTACGTCTACTGGATGAGAAACTGTTCTTGGCCATTCACCAGTTATTCTTGTAACAATTTCACGGTAAGACTTCAAAGATTGCGCAGTGCCACTCTATAAAAAATTTTGTCAGAAAATGTATGGTTTTTCCTTGCATTTTCTGCGCTTTCCCGTACATATTTGCCCTGAAAATGTATGGAAAATACATGGAAAATACATGAATTTTCGGAAAATGACCTGACATTCCGTGCACTTTCCTGTGCACTTTCCGTGCATTTTCTGTGTTTAGAATTTACGGAAAATGCATGGAATGTAATTTTTCAGGTCATTTTTAGGACAAATATGCACGGAAAAGCACTCTTTTCGTGTATATTTCCGTACATATTCCATACAAACTGCACGGAAAAACCATACATTTTCTGACAAAAATTTTTATAGGGCCTAGTACTATGAAATTCAAGCAGTGTTGGAATGTGCTCAAGGAAATAACGCAGATATTCTTTCTGTTGAGAAACTGAGGCGACAGATGAAGTTGGAAAAGCTGTTGAAATGTTCCAAGATACAGCTAGACTTAATTAAGATAAATATCAGTTTATCTTGTATCAATTTGACTAATCTCTTATTATTTTTTCACTGTATGATTTCTTTATCAATTTTCTTCTATCCACATCATACGAAGCAACAAATAAGGTTTTTCTTCCTGAATCCACCCAGCACACCCATCTTGATCAAAATCATAGTCATTCACACCATTCCACTGGATTGTTGGCTTTGTCACAAGAATGGAAACACTCACAGCATCTGTCACGATGCTAAGGCCAAATATTTGCCTCCTTGTATCATCACTAGGTTATGTAATCACTTTTGAAAAAAGAATCGAGTTTTACAAGTGAAGAAAATATTGTAGATTAAAATAAGTATTCACCCTATTGATATTAAATGCTAGTCTCCACCAGCTTAAGACATCATTTCCAAATTCTGTCATTGTTAGTCCATGCTTTTTCCCAAGCCAGCAAAATCAATTGAATGAACCAAATCAAAAAGAGCATTTGTTTGGATTGGAATGTATCTGCTTTTGAAACTGGTGATAGGTGCAAGGTCAAATAAGCTGAAGGCCTTCTTATTTGTTCTCTTGCTTGAACATCTCTCCTAAAAAGGTAAGGTTTCTTCTACTCTACATGATGTGATTAAAACTTTTCTCCGACTTCACCACAATAACCCAAGTCTAGTGGGGAAACTATTACTTTGATTAATCCCAACTTCTTGGCCTTAGACAATTATTGTGATCTCAAATCAAGTAAAGTTTTACCCATCATCCAGGCGCAAGTGTATTTAAACATAACAGTAAGGGAATATAAAAGAAAAGAAAAGCAAATGTACCCATTATCATTCCAAGGCTTGTTCTAGTGTCACATACATGATTGATAAGTGATGATGATGTGGTTTTGGGAAAATTTCTTGACCCGCTGACTGATGACAGACTGTAGTAAAAACATTTCTTGTGCAACCGTGATTGTAAATTAACCTTGGGAACTGGTACATTATTTTCAACACAATATATAATTAGCGCTGTGCAAGCTGTGATGCTTCTGCTGTAATTTATGTCATTCTTTCAACCGCATCTTCAATAAGATTATTTATTGTATGCCTGCCTATGAAATGAGGCATGCTAAATTTTCCATTATTTGTTTTGTAGTCAGACATACAATGAACCAATTGTCGCATGCAGAAACATGCAATAATTACATCAAGAATAACTAAAAAATCAAGAATGGCTGTTAAAGTAGTGGCATTTACATGCTGCTATTTTAAACACGGCAACCATTCTGATTTTTCCATTACTGCATGCAATAACTCTAATGTAATTCAGGTTCTGCAAGAAAAGAATTAAATCATATCTTCACAGTAGAGTCAACATAGCAGATGGTAGTATCCGTTTTTACAAGCTAACTTGGGGATTTACATTTCTTGGATGTTGACATTGAATGATCTTCTTGTTTACATGTAGCACATATCTCTAAAAGAAGAAGACATTAATAAGTAAAAGCAACATGTGTTAATGTTGTGTGTGAATTTGGAGTCTGCGTCAATTTGAAATTCACGCGCGTGAAATTCAAATTAGCCAATCAGAATTTTGTATTCAAACACCCATTCCAAAATTTAATTCAAATTGACGCAAATTTGATTTCGCACAACATTTTCATACTGATTTTTTTATAGAACATATTTTATTATTAATTTTCTTTTTTTCCCAATCATTTTAATACAAGTATTTACTCTGAATCTTAAACATTATTCGCAATAAATAATCAACAACCTATTAAACTAATAATAGCATTTGGTAGTTTTTCCCAATTCTATACCTTAATTTGAATAAAGAAAATTTTAAATATATATAAAATTTTTCAATTGTCTCTCGATATCATCATCAGTAATGTTTTAGGCTTAACTATTCCTTTAAATTTTCTATTAATAGGACCTCCAGGATCTTCTCAACCCATGTCAAAAATATTTTACATCATATTTGAGGTCGATAAGAGAGAATGACCCAGAAATTTTCACACCACATCCAAAAATATGTAATTAGTTAAATATTTAAACAATCCAAAATACACAATGAAATCTTTTCATCTGTTAGAGTTTATAAATTTTAAATGCAGTTGAATAGTAATCATATCCATACTATTCATAATATTCACACTAATTGAAACTTAACTACCAAAATAATAAATGATTTGCTTTGATAATAAATGTAAGAACAATTCATGTTCATCTTCACTTGTTGAATAAAAAATATTATTTTGAAGATTAATATATACTTTACAGGAAACATTGAAATGATATCAACATCAGTATTGGTTCTTTGCATAAGAATGATAATTTCCTGTAGTTGAGTAATAATATAATGCTAGAAATTGAACAAGGTGAATTTTAGAATTAGTTAATGCAAAAGCAAGTCCTCCCTTAATTGCTGGATATACTGATGAAATATTTGCAATGGTTGATTCTGCATTAAATTTAAAATTTTAGTAAAACGTTTTTGAGATTGATGTTTATTTAAATTTAATTTCTTCCTGCAAGATTTTCTTGAAACAAACAAATATGCTGTGGATGAGTACTTGATAATATTGTTAAAAATTTGTAAGTTATTTATATTTCGTGGTGACTTTCCATCTGAGATTCTTGTGCAAAACTTTCACATATACCTTCTTTTTTATCAAAAGCATCATTGTTTCCAAAAGTAGCCAAATGATTCCAAAAATTCTTTGTGTGTTATCTCCAGACTTATTAAAATAACTCCACAAAGTTAATATATTGTCATTATTGTAGTATTTAAAAAGAGATTTGTTTTTGATAAAGAATTTTTGGAATAAGTCTAAATATTACATTATCATGAATATTTTACAGATTTTTGATCAATTAGATATGTCTTTTATAGTAAAATCATTTATTTTAAAAGTAAATATAATAAATAAATAGATTTTAAAATTTTTCTTTACCT
>CAJVPN010001774.1:0-12026 GCA_910592215.1 Entrophospora candida
TGTTTTTGTTGTTAATCTTTAAAATTTAATATCTCAATAATTAGCAACCAAAAAAATATTTGCCTTTTTTATTTGAAGGCAATTGATTTGTAAATTTTTTTAATAAAATTTATAAAGTAACATGCATTTTCTCAAAACTTTTTGTACAACACATGTATATTATTTAGAATAAATAAAATTAATAACAACAAATTATCAAGTATTTATTTTGATTGATTTGCATTAAAAAAATCTAATTGATGGCTAGCTAGTCAATCAACAATAATATTATTAATTATACTACCATTAAATTAATATATTATTATAATTATAATTATATCTTTACTTTTTTTGCTATTCTATCACTATTAAAATCATCATCATTAATTGATGATTTATTTGCTGATCTCTTTTCTGCTAATCCTTGTTTCTTAAAATATTCTCTCCTTTCTTGTTTGTTTTTCTCCTTTAATTTATCTTCTAGCTTATTGATTTTCTTTATATGTTCTATACGTTGTTTAGTACGTTTTTCCTTTCGTTTCTTGTCCTTTTCGTTCTTGAGGGTTTTAATTTGTTGCATAAGTGTGTAAACATTCTTTTCTTTAGGTTCCATAATCACTACTCGTTTCTGCATATAGGATTGTTTAGATTGTTTCTTCAAAAGTTTTGGTTTTGATTCAAATGGTAATTCAGCCTGAAGAGATTTTGGAATGTGCAAGGGATTAAATCGCCTTGTTTTTCTTTCAATGCTCTATAAAAAGATTATTTATATTTGTTAGTTGGTGTATGATAGATAAATAAATTTTTATCCCAATGAATTTGATAATAAATTACTCTATAATCAGAATCGGATTTATGTGGTTTTGGCATGTTCAATTCATGTCTAACTACACCACTTAATCGCATTCCTTGCCAATCTTTCTTTGAAGATAACAATAATGATGTGACTGGATTATAAAATTTCTTTGGTTTTATAGGATACCAGGCTCGAAGAAATATAATATCTAATTATAAAAAAAAAAAACAACATGAATATTTAATGAATGTTCATAAATATATAAAATATAGTACATACATACCACTCATTAATATTTTATCTTCAAATGTAGCACGAAAATGTCCATCGCTTTTCTATATTTCAATAAAAAATTATATTAATATATAATATAAAATTTTAAAAAACAATAACAAGTTTCATTTATTTATATACCAAAACAGCCTTTTTAACTTGTCCTCTAATACCAGAAACAGTTCTAATAGCTGCACCTTCAAATTTTGCAACCTCTAATGCAGATGAAAACATGTCTTTGATGAAAGCAGTATTCTTAAAAATCTTGTAAGGTAAACCTGTTAATTTTAATTTTTTAACAATTTCAACTGAATGATTGATATCAAGAACAACACCTGTTGCACTAATACGAAATGAAGCCTATTTTTAAAAAAAAAAATTTTTTAAATTAAACATTTAAGAAATTTATAAAATCGAAATAGATGAAAATTCTATTTATTTTAATTTTTACGTACTGTGTTGCTTGCTGAAACAGATTGAACTGCACAGAAACTTGTGCTTGGGGGATGGATTGGCCCTAATGAAATGAACTATTAATAAAAGTAACTTTGCAATTTAAAATAAACATAAATAAATATGTATTTACCGTAAATAGTTGCTAAACAATGCATATGCTCAGGTGTGTATTTAAGCATCCTGTTTCTTGTACCATCATTTAATGAATAAATAGGCATTGATTGAAATCTCCTCCAACCAATTGAAAAGATGAGAGGATCATTAGTCTTTAATATTTTCTTGTGCCATCGATGACGTTTAATTCGAAGCTATAAATGAAAATTAATATACTATTACAAAAACCTTCAAAACTTGTATGAATAAATTTGAATAGTATATTAATGATACCTGAATGAATCCTAAATTTTCTTCAGTGGTTAATAACCCGCCTACTATTATAGGATATATTGGATCAAAATGTTTAACAAACTCGCAAGGTATTTCGTTCAATAAGATACGAACATAAGTTCCAGGACTAAACCCTTCAATCATTGCTCTAGCCACAGGATCATCTGATTCAAATTCTTCCCGATTAATTTGTAATTGTTTAGCTATCTCCTCCTTTACTTCATCATAAAAATCTCCCTTCGGCTTATCCTTATTATCGTCATATTCAGCATCAAATTTTTTCTTTAGAAATGCCTTTTTTTTTGCAAATGCCTCTCGTTCAATCTCTTCTTTTGTATTGGTATTTTCAGATGCTTTCACGGCTTCTCCTATTTCAAGATCTTCAAAATCACCCTGTACCTCATCTAAATCATCGTCATTGTCATCAAAGTTTATTTGGGCATCATCATCATCATCTAAGCTACCGGTAATAAATTTATTCCTTAATGATTCTAGTATCTATAAATAAATCTATATTAATTAAAAATAAAGAAGATGATAATAATAATGATAATAATGATAAAATCAACACTTGTTCACCTCCTCGTTATCCCATCGATTTAAATCATCCATCTTTATGCTTAGTTTTATTGAATCAATTTCGTTCATAGAATTGTTTGATTTTTCTTCACTTTCTACAAACTTAAACAACTCTTCATCCTCTTCATCCTCAGTCAAATTAGTTTTCTGCCTAAGAGATCTATCGACATCTTCTGAATTTCCTTCTTCTTCATCCAAAATTGTATCACCCAAGTCACTATCACTTTCAGCATAAGCAACTTCTTTATTTTTATTATTATTATCCTCGGAATTTTTAATATTATAATTTTTTAAGGCTGCTCTTCTTACAAGATGTCGAGTTTTTTTCTTATCATTATAATTACTAATTTTATCATCATCATTATCGTCATCATCATCACCATCATCACCATTCTCCTCACCATCATCCTCACCATCACTCTCATCATCATCACCATCACTCTCATCATCATCATTTTCTCCTTCACTATCATCATCGTCATCATCATCTGATTCAATTACTTCACCTTCAGTGTCATATTCGCTACCTATATTTATTATTGTTTCATCATCATCATCATCATCATCATCATCATCATCATCATCATCATCATCATCATCATCATCATTGTCATCATCATCGTCATCGTCATCGTCATTATCATCGTCATCATCATCGCCGTATTCTTTTTTATAATTTATTTAATGACAATAATTTACTGTCAATTAATACATATGTATAATGAATTTGATATTAATATTTTTTTATTAATATAGTTACCATCTAATCGAGTCAAATTCGATGCTTTCAAATGATTAGAATTAGTGAATAAAGTTAATTCACTTTCTTGCAATTGACTACCAAGTGTATCAGGAGCATCTTGTAAACTCATGACCATTCTTTCACCAAATCCTTGTTCATATTCAACTTTTTTTAATAGTATATTTAGTATTGATTAAAAATATTGACAATAAAAATTTTAAATATCGAAAAAAAATTCTTTTATTACGATTTTTATCATCATCGTCATCATCGTCGTCATCATCATTAATTATTTGATCACTTTTTTTTGTAAAACTTCCAGGAACATTAATATATACAGCATCCTTGTCATACATAATACCTCCTACATCAGACATTGGAGCATAAATAAGTTTTTGTTTTTCACTGAGACTCCTCCTTACTTTTTCAGGAAGAGGACAGGGATCTGATAAAATAGAAATATCTGAAATGCATTGATCTCCAGCACCAGGTATATGAACCTTTTTTTAAATAATAAATAAACAAGTTCACACAAATCTTTTTTTAAATTCAATTTCAACTAAACAAGTCAAAAGAAAAATTTAAAACAACAAACCTTCATATTACTTTTCATATTTGTTCCTCGTAGATAACCATATAAAGTTATAGTACGATCACACAATGGATTTAATCTAACTTCCTCGGGATCAGTTAAATCTTCAACACGATCAGCCACCAAATATGGACGAGTATTCCTCCAAATCAGCGGACGAAACCTCATAATAGAAATGAATCTTGAAAGATTTTGTATCTCGTTATTAGAATATCGGCCATTTATTATACCAGTCAGATAAAAAAGCTTTGCTCCTTGATAAATTTCTGTCCAGAAACGATGTTTTAATCTTTTTTTGGTATTTTTTAAAACTTTATTATTTTTAAATTTGTCCAAATGTGTCAGAACACCTATTATTTTAGGAAATCCATGAGCTTGTAAAATATTAAGAAATTCAAATGTTTCCTAAATTGAGGATCCAAAAAAAGGTTTGTTTTTAAGACTATCTGAGAAACCATTTATTATTTAAATAACTTTTTGATTTTTGGAATTTACCATTTCAAAACCAAAACTTGCATCAATTAAAAGTAGCACTAAATCAGCTATTTTAGCTATATCAATCATTGAATTCAAATCATTTGCACATTCAATAAAAGTCAATCTTCTTTTTTTCCCTATATGCATGCATGCACACATATAAAATATTAATAATTAATTTCTTTTGAAATAAAAATGCATTTTTTTAAAAGTATATTGAAAGCATACCACTAACAACTGTAATTGGTCCTTTAACTTCTGTAAGGTTATGTTTAGTGTATCTTTTTACCAGTGATTTTATCAAAGTAGTTTTACCAGTCTATTATTAATAAATAAAAAATATTTTAATTTTAATTTGAAAACTTTTAATCACGCAAGGGTTTTATTTTTCGATTTTAAAAAAAAAACCTGTGGTGGGCCAACAATAGCAACCACAATAGGTGGTGGTTCTATAGGTGTTCTATCTACGAGTGGAACATGAAGTTTCTTTTGGAGAAGCTCTTGTTTACGACGAGCAAGTTTGTCAGCTTTTTTCCCAGAGAAAGGAGCAAACGCCTGTTATATTAAGATTTTAAGAAAATGGTTTTTGATAAATAAAAATTTAAAAATGTTACTATGAATGATATATAATTCATATATATATATATAATAATAACCTTTGGATTGTTTTTTTCTTGGGGTTTCTTTTTTTTATCCTTCTTATCTTTCTTATCTTTTTTGGAACCAGCTTGACGTGGACGATGAGCTTTCTTCTCTTTGTCTTCCATTAATAATTATTAATAAAAATTTTTTGATTCGAAAAGTTTTTTTTTATATTAATATGATCAACAATCACGTAGCGATTTTTGTGTAACAAAATTTTGAACACAACACTAGGTGGGTTGCCTGCAGCACATTGTTGGTAAATGCGCGAATCTTCAGTACATATAATCGAATTTTTGAATTTCAATGGTGGGTGGCATTAGTATTTCGTTGCCTGGTCGGGACATTCATTATCTACCTTAATTTCTTTGGTCCCAGTTTATAATTCATAATCGTAATTTTGTATCACATTTCAAAGCTAATCTTTTTTGGCAGTCTTTTTATTACCACATAAAGCTTATAACTCCCACAGATTAAAAAATCACTCATACCGTGAACCCTGTGAAAGTTCATTTTTTGACGAAACATTGACACAAATCTTCGGAAAACAATCCCATCCATACTGGTTCATTAATTAATTAATATTATTATTAACATTGGTTGGATTATTAATTCTTCTATGTTAGTAGAAAGAACAAATTGTTCTTGACACCTATTTGTTTGATTAGTGCTAATATCAGTACTATTTTTTATTTGGCAAATAAATTATGCTTAATATGGATGTAATAGTAAAAAAAAACCCCCCAGAAAATATTAACATAAAAAAGTAAAAATGTCATCATCTAGTTCCAACATCAAAGTATTTGATGATAACAAAATTTTACCTATTATTTATGAAGTAAATTTTATTATTGATTTAGGTAATTATTTATCAACATCAATATCGATATTGGTATCATAATAGCATTATCATAATCATCAATTGATATATAACATTTATCGGGAAAAAACAAACAAAAGAAATTGTTGAGGATTTTGAAAAATGGTTACAAGATTATCTCAATGAAACAATAAAAAAAAAAGGATTCCGTGATGCAGATGTATTTCACGATTTCCAAAAGATGATGAAGAAAGTGATGCTGAGATAAAAGACCCTGACCGAATACATAAATATATCACTGTAGTTTTTGAGGTTGACAATAAAGAAAATTTGGACCTTTATTTGAATGAAGAGATTAGAGTAAAGTTTGGGGTAATTTTTTTATTTTATAATTTTTAACAAATATAAAATATTAATTAATTTAGACACCAAAGATTCAAAAAGCTTTACAAGATAAATTCAATTCCAAAAATGCCTTAGTGGTTTCTTCATGTCGTGTTTTATATCTGCTTTGCACTTTGGGCGAAACGAATCAGTTAAATGCAAAAATATAAATTAGTTTCTTGTACAATCTTATTATGTATTATTATCATGTTAGTATAAAAAACAAATGATAAATGATTTCTAAAATTTCCAATTTAATTTTAATTCACTATATTTTACACGCAATTCAGCTATATAAAAATAGAATACAATTATTAATTTTTTTACATAAAAACATATGGCTTAAACATATTATAAAATTTTTTTTTAAACCTACATGTTTTTAATTTATTTCTAGCTTCCAAAATCTTTCTAAGCTGTTCAGTTTTTTTTTGCTTCTCTTCATCAGTAATATTTGGATCATTAGATTGTTGCAGAATTTCTGCATATGTTTTTTTGAAGTTTAATTCAATCACTAGATCTTCAGGAATAGTTCTATATAATGATAAATCTATTTTAAGTATTTTATAATATCCTTTAGGATCAGATATTATTGGGCCTGATTTTTGTGTTTTGGATGAGAAGGGTGACGATGATGAGGATGAAGGAGTAATATTTTTTGTTGCAATGTCTATGACTGATATAGGTTTTTTTTTTCTTTCAGATGAAGTAGTTTGTGATGACGATGATGATGGTGATGGTGAAGCTGATTTGTTTGGTTTTTTAGTTCTCTGTTCTAAAATATCCAATAAATATTTTGTTCTCTTTAATCTATGGTGTGATGGTGGTGTTGAAGAAGTAGGTGGTGGTGGTGGTGGTGGTGATGGTGATGATGAAGAAGGTGGTGGTGATGATGAAGAAGGTGGTCGTGAAGAGGGAAGTGATTGTGATGATTGCGAAGTAGGTTTTGATTTTGGTGATGATTGTGATTTTGAAGAAGAGACATTAGATTTTAATATATGATTTCTTATTATATCAGCATTCGTCATTCCAAAAGGATTCACTCTACCAGGATTCACCCCATCAAGATTCACTCTACCAGAATTCACACCATCAAGATTCACTCTACCAAGATTCACTCCAGGATATGGAGTAGAAGTTGATCCAGGGAATTTATTTTTTAATGAAAATTTATGATCAAATTTATGTAATTTTTCTTTTATACCACTTGCATTTACTGATTGGAAAAATCCAGATTTTACAGTATAAAAGTATTGCGAGAAAACAGACAAACTAGGCAGATCTGAAGGAATCTTTAATTTTTTATAAATTTCTTTCCATCCATTAGTCGTATTAATATAACTGATCCAATCATCAAAATTCCTACAATGGCTTGGTTTGTATGAACCATTATTATAATATAGAGCTTTCAATTCTGATAATAATCCATAATATTTTTCAACAATTTCCAAAAATTGCTGATTTGCTTCAAACCTTTCTCTGAAAGGTTGAATGATACCCAAATCCCAATTGATTGGCAACATATAATGATTCTCTGCATTTGTTACAATGTCATTAAAATTATCATCAATCTTATCAAGCATATTTAAGAAATATGCACCAAATAAAAATCTATCAGGAAGGCCAAAACCAAGAGAGTACTTTATAGAGTCAAAATGGCTTACTGATGGATCAATTAATTGACAATTGTAAGCATCAACAACTTGATAGCTTTTATCTGTAGGAGATGCCTCTGTAAATACGTAGACAGGATGATAGACAGGAAAAAATTGTTGAAATTCTACATCAATCTTTTCCACATCCATGACAAAATCATCAATAGTCATTGATTTGATTTTTTTGAATTTATCTTTTGAATGATCAAATAACAATCGAGTAAAATATGGGAGATTATAGGTGAAGTCCACAACATCAATTTCAGCAAAAATTTGTGGGCTGATTGGTTGTAAATCTTTTATCCAATCGAAGTTATATTTTGGTTTCAAGCTTTTTATTTTTGGGAAGACTGTTGAAATCAACCTTCCTAGAGTAACTTTTTCAATTAATTTCTGATATATTCGTATTGTGTGTCCTAATCTAAAAAGAATTCATGACCTTTAGATATAATTTTTTTTAATGTAATAATAATATCAATAAGCTATCAACTATATATATTAATGATATATATATATATATATATATTATGAAATTTATATAAATATAAATATTTTCTCTGGTACTAACTGAAAAGCATGTAAATTTCCCATGACACAAGAAGGTATTTCAGATGTGAGGATATGAGCTTCGCCCTCATAAAGAATTGCCGCGCGGTTCGTTTCATAACATATAAATTTAACACAGATTAGCATTGAATAGTACCAGCAAGGCATATAAATTTTCGCTGTGCTTAAATTTTTATAGGATCTCTCCTAAAATAATTTATAATGAAACGTATCAATTACCCAAGAATTATTTTAGCATAAACACATATAATTCATTAAATATATTTATCTATTCACTTACTTTTAATGCTTCCTTAGAACATTGGTCTAGATCATATTTAAAAGGCAAAACTGAAACTTTTTTTAAATAATTTGGATTAAATATACCAGCTTTTGGTAAATTGTCAAAATTAACATAAGGATTGGTAGTATTAGCGTTTGTTTGTATCTGTGAACTTCTATAATTTTGGGGGATGAATTGGATAGTAAATTGTTTGAATCTTTGTTTTTTCAGTGAATTAGATGCCAAATGTAACATCATTAACAAGATTTAGAAAAAAATGGTGAAAAAGACGGGGGTCAGTCACATTTGCCCCTTGTCCTCTTTTATTTTTTTACTATTACTATTACTATTATTATTATATTAAAGTTTCATTGATTATCGCATGATCAACATCAAATAAAATTTTACAAGTATGGGATGGATAGGTAAAAAAAAAGGATGATTATACAAGGTTAAAAGAGCATCCAAATGTATTATTTTGTATTTTTTCTGATAATGGAGACATTGCAAGAATGAAGCTCATAAAAAAAATGAAATCATCGTCAAGTGGCACGTAAAAAATGATACTATTAATGGCAACGAATTTGACGTAATAGTTTTACAACTTTGGCAACATTTCGTCAAATAACATTAAATGTTAAAGTTTAGGTGTCAAATTTAATGGAACTATCCTTTCCACGTCTATGCAAGTGACTTTTTGTTACTCTGGTTAAAAATCTAAGTCAGCCATGCATTTTCCTTTCGGATGGTCTTGTTGTGCAGCTTTATCACAGCTTTTAATAGGTCCACTCCTTGAGTCTTTGTGCATGCTTCAGTTTCCTAACGACATCCTAATCGTAAATAGAATGATCTTTTAATGTTAAAAAAATTTATACATATGGCGGATTTTGACTCACATTCAATTTTGTCACGTGACATTTTAATAATTTTATCTAGGGGTGGGGGCTCAATACGAATATTACACGCACGTATGTTTTCTGATCCCCTATTAATTTTATATTAATATTAATATGTTTTAATAAACGTCAAACAATTGAAAACAAAACACCCCAGTGAACAGTGAACGAAAAAATGTTTGTACAGATGTGACTCCAAAAAAATTCCAACTTCCTATTATCTCAAAGTTATCTATTTGATATTTGAACAATTCCCTTTTTTAAAATATGCGAGGATCAGGTTGTAAAAGAATAAAAATATGACTAGAAAAAGGAATGTAGGTGTTATAGTCAGGTTATAATAACTCATTTTATTTTTATATTTACATATTTTTAATACTATATAATCTAATCAAAACAACACACAAGCAACATCAGGAAAATTTTTTAATGTAGATTTTATAATTGTAATGTTTATTCTATATACAATAAAAATTATCATTAATAGTACGCGTAACAACAATTCGTTTGACCATAGATCTCACAATGGTATTATTATATACAATAAGTGGTACGCGTAGCAATGACTCGTTTAACCATAGATCTCACAATGTTATTATTATATTAATATACAATAAGAATTATCATTAATAGCAATGACTCGTTTAACCATAGATCTCATAATGTTATTATTATATACAATAAGAATTATCATTCATAACAGTAGTATCATTACCTACTACCATCAGTTAATTGATGTTGATTTTTTTTGATGGTCACATAACAATGATTCTAGATCTATTTTTTGAAGAAGACAAATAAATTAAAAATTATCATTAATATACAATATGAGTATGGTCATAATGCCTCGCGTAACAATAATTCAACTATAGATTCATTTTAAATAAAATGTTAGAAATTTGTATTATTTTAAGTGAATGTATAAAATGAAATAAACTAACAATTCTAATTATATTATTCAAAGATCTTTATTTCTGCTCATTACAGATATAAATATGAAGATCTAGTCAAACCGAAAAAGTTCGGTTCGGTTCGAAGAGTAAACCGAAACCAAACCGATCCGTACCGAACTTTTTCGGTTTGAACCGAGCCGTTCGGAGCTTTAGAATTAGCACAAGAATTTATTAAAATTGGGTCAATTCATGGAAATATATCCATTGAAGAATTGCTTCCACATCCAACCACTGTATCCAGAAACACACTAAAGGAAGCAGAGTTAATTAAATCAGCTTCGGCAAAAAGTATATTGGAATTTTTTCGAATTTCTAGTGGAGCTTTTACCACAGATTGTTGGAGATATAATTAATTATATATAGGAAGATTAGTTATATCTCTTTGACAGTGCACTTCATTGACAATTAGAATTTAAAAGAATATGTACTTGCTGCATCTAAATTTCCAGAAACTAGCCATACAGCAGATATTATACGAAGAACTGTTTTTTCATTATTAAGAGGGTATAATCTTCAACCTGAAATTAATATAAAAAGATATGCTTTTATAACAGATTCTGGTACAAACTTTGTGGAAGCTTTTCGAAATCATAGGCATTTACCATGTATAGCTCATAGGCATGTATTACTTATTTATTTAAATTATAAATTAAAAAAAAATAGACAATTTATTGTGATGATATTAGATATATTTATTTGTTTAGTTCTAATAAAATTGTTCTATTGATATGAGTCATAATTTAATATTTAAGTTAAATTATTTATTAATAATTGTTATATTCATTTATATTTATACACATATGTATACATATAGAATTAACACTGTTTTAGTCGCCTCTTTCAATTACTTCTGTAATTGTTACAATAAATAAATGTAAATTGTTAGTTAAATATTTCAAAAAGAGCACTTTATTATCACAACTCAACAACACATTAAAACACATGTTGGAACAGTAAGTTAAAGATGCTTGAATCTGTCTTCAGTCAATTTGAAGATATTTATAATCTTCTTTTGGATCAAGATGAGTTGAAGAAATTGATGTACAAATATTAAGTGATTTAGTAAAATTTTTTAAAAAAATTTCAAGTGGCAAGTCTCTGTTTAGAAGGTTCAAAAACAACCAACATTACATCTAGTAATACCTTGGTACAAATCCTTATTAGATCATTGTCAAGTGATAGCCTCTGATAATGAAGTTACAAAAAAAAATAAAACTCATAGTTGCTGGAAAATTAATTGAAAAAATTAAATTTCATGAATTATATAAATTAGCCAATTTTTTTTCAATCCTCTTATGAAAAAATTAAAAATATTGGAGTCTGGTGATACCATCTGGGTAAAAAATGAAATTAAAAGACAGTATGATAATCTAACAATTAATGATGATAGTGTTGATGCTGACAGTAATGATGATGATAATTCTATGCAAGCAATATTATCAACTACAATTTCAACTTCAAATTCAAATGTAGAGTTGGGTGATTTAGCAAAGGGTCATCCTATATACAGAAAGGTTCTTTTTATGAAATATACAGAACCTACGTGACAAATAAGAATTTATTTTT